>QXTE01000014.1:10928707-11059230 GCA_003942145.1 Platysternon megacephalum | reverse complement strand
GGGGGGGTGTAGAGAGATGAAGGCTTCAGGCTGCATCAAGTTTGACAGTGACATAGAATACCTAGAACTCTAAAATGCATTTCAATATAAGGCAGCTGTCTTCTAGAGATCAGTTTTTTCCCCTCAATGATTATAACACTGTCATTTGAAACTCAGACAGGGAGCATTGGGGTGAGGGATGGGAGAACAAACAAGTTTGTCAAATAGTCAAACATGAAGGGTAGGATTCATTTTCCTGGAGTTGGTCTGGAGCTTTCGGAGACAAAACTATTAATATGAAGATGACATTTTAGTGGTCTCCTGCCTTCCTGTTTACAGAGACAGAGGTGCTGTGGGAGAAGCAGAATCGAAGGAATATGCATTTCAAGTAGTGCTTACAATAGTGGTGCATTACCCACCAACTCCTTAAGTATCCCTGAAAAGTAGAATCTTTGTTCTGGCTCTTTCAGAGAAGTTGAAAGGTTGATAGAAAGAAGGGTTGCAGCATCGGAAATGTTCCATCACAACACATTGTATCTGTTAGTACTTGAGTACAGACATGTTATTTGGGTATCGTAAGGACACAGTAACTCATCCTTTGTCTCTCCTTTTCTGTAGTAACCCTTTTTTTATGTGGACTAAAACCAAAAATCATATACACACAGATATCTAGAGATATGAACACGTTCACAGCATGTAAATTTTTTTCCTTTATCCTCATCCTACAAAAAGGAACAGGTTTTTTTGTGTGTGTGGTTTTTTTTTTTGGTTTTTTTAAAGTGGACTAGGTCAGGTATATTTTCCCAGAATAAGGAAACATTTCAACAGTTAAAGAAATATTCTTGTAACATAGGACTGTTTCCTGGCAACTGGCAGTACTCTAGTGTTTAAGCTATCAGGCAGCTTGGCTTTCAATAGTGAATAGAAGGATGAACGGTCATCTTGATTCACAGACCATGTGATGGGACTGCAGGGCTTTGGTACTGGTCGTGGACTCTGTTTTAAACACACAATGAAAAGACAGATTCAGGCCAAGTGTTTGATACTTTATCTGAGTGGTAGCTTTCAACTGAAAAACTGTGCGGTATAACAGAACAAAAAACTGTATGGAGAAAACAGGACAGCTTAGAAAAATCCTTAAAGCTTTTTATTTTCAAATGTGTGGTAGGGTTTTTTGTTGTTTTTTTTAAAATGCCTGAGTGGGGTCTGCTGCTCCAAGAACACATCATGGTACAGACATTTCTCTCCTGAATTTCTGTGCCTCATTCTTTGGGAATAGCAAGATAGTAAAGATGGGCTTCCCTATTCCTTAGTCTATAAAGGGAATTGTGAATTCCCTGCTGTGCTTCTTCAGAATTTAAACTAATGGCAGCAAGTGCACAATGGGACTGTATTAAGGAAGATTACAGCCCAAATCCTTCCTGCACTGTAAATGAAGTTTCTTAAAATGTGGTGGTAGAAGCAAATGGGGCCCCTGCTATATCTGTCTCAAGAGTACTTTAATTTTACATGGGCCAGTTTGAGGAACAACTGAAGGAGGAAGACATTTTCAACTGAACTCAACTAGAATGGGTCACAAGACAAAAAAAACAAAAACAAAAAAAACCACAAAGGCTAAGCTAAAGTTTTGTGCTACTGAATATTCCACAGAGATAAGTCAGACGCTTACAAGAGTATTTCATAGTTTATTGAAAGAGCACTTGTTACAATACAAACCAGCTCTGCTTTTCATGAGGAAAGCATTTGCTCTCAAGACAAACTTTTTTTTTTTTTTTTTTATAAAGTGAACTGGACAGATCTGAAAATCCCATAATTTCATTGGAAGGAGACTTACTACCTCCTTTAGAGTAACAATGAGTAAACATGGATTTATCATCTGGCAGTTCTTAAAGTGGTTCAGAGGCAAGTATCTGAGTTTTAAAATACACAACTTACAAGAATGAATGGGGAAAGATACTAAAAATATGTTCATAACATTCATACAAAGCTCTCCCCCTAATTTGACAGATTTCTTAAGTCAGATAGCCTGAAAAAGGACACTGAAGTGAAAAAATAAGAAGCATTTCCCTCCCACCCCAAGTCCCCAGTGAGATTTTAAGGATAAGAAAACCCCTCACACTAAGGCACTGGTGCATGAGAGTCAGCTGCCAACAAAGCAAACAGAACATCAGCCCTTGGCAATTAACTTACTGAAAAGGAACCTGCATCATGGATGCCTCATTTTTCCATTAGCATGAAAGCCTTTTCACACTCGTATAGGAAATAGACTGTTTTAGTGCTTGTTAATTCCATCTGCGTTATAGAAAGGGATAATTTAATAGTTTTTAGGTTTCACCCTACATGGATTGTAATAGCCTCTTAAAATTTTGGCTCCATTTGGCAGTTACTGTATTTTGCTCTTTTTTCAAGTCATGCAGGAAAATTAAGAAGCAATTTATGTGGACAGCTTCAGAACAGCATTTGCTGGGTAACTAATGCAGAATTCAAACAAACTGGGTGTTTTTCCTAGTGCTGCATCAAAAAACACTGACAGTCTTGGGTAACAGAGTGATGGGTTTAAAACCCATTCCCCATCATCATTCAAATATTTAGAGCTAAGGAGAACATTTCTTTCGAGGTAATTTTAAGCCAACACACATTGACAAGACTTCTATTTAAAGTCTGGGATTTAAAAATCAAGTTAGTATATGATTTTATCCCATTTCAAAATACATACTTGAATGGATTTCAAAAAATAATTGCATGCTGCATGTTCTTTTTGCATACCTCAGCTGGTTTTGCATAGGTTACTGCTATATTGCGCAAACAGAAGGGGGACACACAAAATAGACTTTTTGGGTCTTTCCCTTGTGCCTGGCTCCTATCCAGGATAATCTCTGCTTGGCTGGAATGTTCCATATGAAGGCACATGGGAATTTCCCCAGATACTTATTGTTTTCATCTCTCCCTTCTTGCCACAAAACAGAGCAGGTCATAAGACATTTGAAAAGGATGGCAGAGGGACAAATCATATCACTAATTATAGCCAAATAGTAGGAATGGGACAAACTATTTACATAGAATTCTATAGTAAAGCTAACAGCACAAGGTTATTTGCAGCCCAAAAATAAATTAGAGTGCTGACTCAAGCTGGAAGAAAAGTGTTGCCTTTGTACAAGGGCTTGCTTCCTTTGAAGGATCAGGGATTTCAGTGTTTCCATTGTTCAGGTAGACTGAAATATGGAACAGACGCAACTGACATCACCATTTTGGACAGAAAATTAACCTAGTCATCAGTTTACAACAGTCTGGGAAGCAACACTATTGAACCTCCTAAATCCCAGAGATCATGTGTCAGGAAACATTCATGTGACCAGATTGCAGTGTTGAGACCTGAGTGACTGATACCAAAGCAATAAGTCTCTGGTTGCAATTTAACCATGGAGTTACAACCAGCACCTTTGTAATATACACCTCTACCCCGATATAATGCTGTCCTCAGGAGCCAAAAAATCTAACCACGTTATATCGAACTTACTTTGATCCGCCGGAATGCGCAGGCCCCTCCTCCCCCGCGAGCACTGTTTTACCGCGTTATATCCGAATTTGTGTTATATCGGGTCGCGTTATATCGGGGTAGAGGTGTAGTTCAGAAGGGAAGAAAAAATATGTAGGCAGGAAAGAAGAATAAAGGGGAGGTAAGTTGCAGGCAATTTCTACTCATTTATAGCTATGCTAAAACCTGCAGAAGTAAAACTGTTACCAGTAGGGCGTTATGTTTAACACAAGGAAAATGACCTCAAGTAGTAAAATCAAGGATATTTGTGCAACAAAGCACAAGTCATTTAACTGTACAAATGTAACATAGAATGTGATCCAACCACACTAAATCAGCCATAAATACTCAAGTTTTAAAAATTGCATTCAGGTTAAACCTTACAGTAAACCAAGTTTCCCTCCAAAGATTCAGATTTGTCCTAAAAATTCAAGTCCAAAAGCAACTTAAGTAAATAAAAATTAATGAAAAGACTGTTTTCAAAAGCAAAGAAACAAGTCCTATAGTTAAAAGTAGCACTTTCCAAACAAGATAAAAACTCCAAAAACCCATAAGCCTAATTCTTAGTCAAACAGCATCTGCTTTTTTGTCCACTGTTTTTAGTGTCATTTGTTCTGGGAGCTTTGAAGTAGGACCACAGGGTTTGCAAGTGTTTATGGTGTTTTCATTTGTAAATTTAGGTACCTTTGTTTATGGTATAAGTTAAAATACTGCGTCTAAACTGTACTTTTCTGGGGGATGGAGAGTAAATGAAGACAAATGTGATTTCCCCTTAAAGTGACAGATTTGTTCAACAAGACTTGAAACAGCAGAGCAATCTGAAACCAGAAGGCACTAGAATGAGGTATTATGTAAAATGAATCAGTTCTCTAGCCCTCCTTTTTCTGCCCCCTCCAATTCACGGTAGTATTCTAAATCCTCACCAGTAACACATCTGAGACCCAAAGGCTAACCAAGGCAGTGGAAGAAATCAGCTCACTGAGTGTCTTTACTGCACCATTAAAGATCAAAACAGTGCGGTGCACGTCTATCATCTTGGTATAGTAAATTATAACTAAAAACCATTATAACAGAGACAAGATGGGAATGAGAAAAAGCTTATTTCCATAACATGGCTCTGGCCATGTGCACAGTCCCCCATATAACCCTATTCAGAGGCAGATTTCTACGGTCGTGGCAATTTCATACTGATGTTAATGAAACTAGGCAGGAGGACAAAAGGCATGGTGCACTCTAAAGGGAGAGAGAGAGAGAATGGGGGGGGGGTGTCAAGTGTCCAAGTAGCTCTCGTCAATTTCGGTAAAGGAGACAGCACATCTACAAAACGCCACATTGTCTTGCCAGCTGACAGCTTTTGGTTTACCAATAATTATTTAAAAACATGGGTTAGGAGGTGAAAAGTGAATTGAATTGAGGAGCCTTACAATACAAATGGTCTGTTTCTTCATTTCTAATGAAAAGGTCACAAGAGACATTCAACACTAAAAACTAGATTCCCCCTTTTGATTGTCTACATAAAAACATGGAGGGAGGCAGCTCTTTATATATTCCAGACAGTATTTTCAGCTTCAGAAAAATACTCCAAGACAAAAAATAAGGAAGGTACATGAGCTAGTAGGGTACCCTCTTTTCCACAGTCTTCTAATCTATAAAGGGGTCTCAACATTTTTCACACTATTTCTCCAAAGTCTTGAAAATTGCACCATGATTCATAAGCAAAAAACGGATGTGTTGAAATACCAATATCTTGTGCTTTGTACATCAAGTCACTCAAGTTCTAATTGGCCAACTGAAACCTAAGGTAGATGGTGATCAAAACTGTCCCAACCCAATGCTTCTGAATGATAAGACAGCACTGACCCCTTCTCCCATTTGTCCAGTGAATCATACTGTAGTTTCTCTGCCAGCTTTGAGGTTAGGTGCAGAGAATTGTCGTCTCATCCGTGGAGGTGTCACAAACTGGTCGTAATGGCTGGGCCCATTAATCTGTTTTGGGTAGATGTTAACTGCATTGCTCTCTGTATTGCCTCCACTGTTGTGATTGCAATAGGATTGGTGGTGCTGGTGGATGTGGCGTTTCTGCTGGAACTTCTGCAGGTCTGGGTTCTGGTGCCCATTGTGGGAGTGTAGTGATTCAGATGAGCCAGATGTCTGACGGCGCAAGCTTTTCTGGTAGCCATTGTTGAGAGAATTGCTTCTACAGCGTAACTGAGGTGGTGTCTGTTGCCGATTGCTAGGCTGTGGCTGAGTGTTTAGCTGTTGCCAGTTAATCTGGATATGATCTTGACTCCTTTGTGTGTCATGTAGGTGCCACAGTTGCTGAGGATCCTGGGAGACAGCACTGCCACCTTTTTCTTTGTTCTCTTCTTTGTTCTCCTCTTCCTCCTTTGGAATTCGGACCTCAATAACCTCATCCTGTGTGATAATTATGTGAGTGCCTGGACTCCACGAGTTTCTGTGTTTGGGGTTGCTCTTAAATGGAAACCGGGGCTTACGGTTTTCAGGTGGGATAAATCGGTGAGGCATGTTTTGTCGACGGAGCTGTTTGGCAATTTCCTGCTGTTGCAAGTTCTTAAACCGAATTTGCTCTTGCCTCATCCAGTGCAACCGCCCACGCCTGAAGGCTGGGTCATCCTCCATTAATTGGGAAACACGCTCCTCTTTATCAAGCTCACCATTCTCATCTTTTTTCAAAGCATTTGCATACTTCCTGTCAGCATCCACCACACTCATTGAGTTTGGATTTTTAACATTAGCAGCATTAGCTGTGGTCGACTGGGCTCTCAGCTCTTGCGATCCTATCAGTGGTAAAACCCTCTCCATTTTTAGCATCTTATTTCGGAGTACTTTTATTTCCTCATCCTTCATGTTGTTCTGCCTTTTCACTTCCTGCAAAACATCTTCCAATTTGTCTATATGTACCTTGAGGTCATCCACATCAGTTACTCCCTTCCCACTGGCCATGACATCTTCAATCCTCTCATCTCCAACTCCCACAGTATCCCAGACATCCCGAGCAACAGCTCGCCAGGAGTCACGCTCATTGGGATCTTTCTTCCCGTACATGGCACAAAGCTCTTTCATTTTAACAATGGCCAGTGCCTCAATCTCCTGCCTAGTGTGCCTGAAGTCATTGAGGGCTACCTCATAGCAGATCTCCTTCACAGCCTGTATCTTCAAGTCTGAGATGGTGACCCATTTGGAGTCTTTGCTAAGGCGCCGGCGTTGTGGTATCTGGTACATTTTAATAGGCTCTCGCTTCTTCCCACTGCTAGGGAGCCCACACTTTTTTACAATGGTCTGCAGCTTGCTGGGGGGCAGCTTCTCTCTCAGGGAGGTGATCAGTCTCCAGCTCTCCTCACACGATCTCTTGTCCGAATCATCCCCACTATCAGAGTCTGCATCCTTTGGAAAAACAAAAATCAAGAAGTGGCCCCAAAACAACCAAAATTAAAATTGGAAAAAAAATGGGGAAAAAACTAAACAAAAACAGGCAAAGAAAACTAAAACAAATAAAAATTAAATAGAACAAACCATATGGACGTCTCTCATGAATGACTGTAAGGACATTAACATTTCTGTCAGCCTCCCAGCATTGTTTCCTTTAAAATATAAGCTCTCCGTTCTTCTAAAGTTTACATTATATATAAATCTAACCAACTTAAAAATACTACATCTAACCTACATTCATTCCCTCCCAGCCCCCCTCCAAAATCTTTAAACAGAACAACTATACCAAGTACTTGACAAAAACAAGGTGTAAACTGCACCCCACATATGCTACCAAGACATGCAATTCCATGCCACACACATGTGCCTTGGTTATTGCTGTTGCTTCTTTCAGAAAATCCTCCCCCAGTGAGTGAACACAACAGCCATCGTAGAATGATGTGATGAGCAGCCAGAGTAAGTCGGGTTAACACTGGTTAGTAATGTTGTATATGGTGCTGGGATGCTTGAGTTTAGAATCCACTTTACTACAAGAGCAGCCAGAGAAGTGTTAAGAGGATAAGAAAAAATAAACAGAAGCAGCCAATAGGGTCGATGTTAAAAGTACCGTAAGTGCCATTATGACAGGTGAAGATGTTTCAATCCAAAGAAGACTTGTTACAAGCTAATGGGATATCGAGAATAAGAGTTTCAAAGGGTTTTTCCATTTGCCACCTTGCTGTGTATTTTAAAAACATTGAAAGACTTGACTGTCTGAAGAGTGAGCATCAGAAGAATATTGTAGTAACTTTTAAAAACTGTTTTAACCAATAAAAATGCTATTCGATACCCAATTTTCTTCCCATCTTCTGCAACCTTAGTTAACATTTAACAAATTCGCACCTGCAGCTCCCACACATTTGCTAAGAGTTGCACTTGTTTTGCTTCATTATTCCACGTTTTCCAGAAGGATTTCTAAAGAGGTTACTCTTATTAAATCATTTTATTGAGAAACTCTCTTCAGGTTTCTATAAACTACGAATGGTTATTTGAGAGATAAATGTCACCAAAAACTAAGTGTATTCATCACTGATAACTGCAGCCTGGAATTAAGTCAGCCTATTTTTAAAAGGTGGATTTTTTTAATACTTTGAGATCCCCCTTCAATATATTATCCATTTCTGGTTGTTAATCTGATTCACTGGAGCCTGTATCTCCTTCAAAAGACTGCAAGAGTCAATCTCTGTTGAAGTAACAGCAACTCAAGTTTTTCAGACAAAGAATTACATAATACATGAAAAATCAGGAACAGCAACAGTCGATTACATGCTAAGGAAATATGCATCTCTGGTTCTGAACCACTGATTGACAGACAATTTAAAAGACCCTGTTGGGAATAGTTGAGCAATAAAGAGCGGGGTATACGCAATACGATTTATTCTGGTTCTGGGAATGATGAGATGGATGTTAGAGAAAGTTCTGTCTCTAGGGTCAATAACTTTTTTCTTATTAACATTGTGTACCGCTTGTGACCTTATATTATCTTAAAATTTGTAAAAAATAATTTAGACCATGTTCCCTTTTTAGGCCAGAAAATATCAGCAAAATAATGGTGAATTCTTTAAAAAAAATTAGAATCTGACAATAACTTATTATGAGTTTATGGCAGGCAAAATCTGGAGCCTCGAAAGGTAGTGTCTAGCATACTGCATCGTGCAGTGGAAATGGAAGGCACCCAACAGAAAGACACTGCACACTGTACTATACAAGTTCAAAGCTTTAACCAGAAAGAAAAAGTCATTCATCATTCTTGATGTCACCAATATTACTCGTACATTTAATAATAGCACAAAATGAGACACTATGGGGTCATTCTCCTACATGAACTCAAAAATTAACTCTAATCCAAATATACAGTTATAAGATTTGGGGTCAGGAATTGTAATTTGCTATATGTTTGTGAAGCTCCTATCACCAGGGGCCCAACCTGGTTGACGTCTAAGCCTGCCACAAAATAAGTTGTTAGCAGCAGCAAGGGTCTCCCAATCAAGATTAGTGTCAAGTTAAGGGCAAACAGAAAAAAAAAAAATACTATTTCACAATAACCAAATGTTGAACACACTATGGCAGGAGGTCAGAGAGGCTGATACTGTGACAATTATAAACGTTTGCCAGTTACAGAAGCTAAAGTTAATCAGTGCCCATGCTTTAGAAATTAACCAATTGTTTTTAAGGGTCAGGAAGGTATTTACCCTATCCACGCCCCCAACCCTACATACAATACTGCAGAAATGACCAAATGCACTGGGGGGGGTGGGGGGGTGTTTCTGAAGCACTGGATATTGGCCATTGCCAAAAGCAGCATACTGTCCAGATAGACCAGTGATCTGATTTATCATCATTTCTCAACCTTAGGTAAGCAATTTTTAAATAATCTCATCACTGATCATTTAGAATGACATCTTCCAACCTTGCCCCCTCTTAAGATAAGCAAAAATAAAAGTGATTTCTATAAGCTCAGTTTATTACAGTATTAAATATTCTTCCATATGAATATACGCAGAACAGGGAAATGAACCCTGCTTTACAGAACTTTTACAAATGCAGCCTTGTTTTAAACAGGCCTCAAAATAATTAAAACAGTTTTGGCATATTTATTTCACACAATTTGTTAACTACACATGTTATTTTCAGGGACAAAATGCTGCCCCATCTTGAAGCTATTTCCAAGTCTTTCTAAGCTAAGTTTTAAGGAGGGAACACCACTTCTCATCATCTCCTGTGGCTCCAAGCAAATACCCAAGGGCTACTCTTTATCTAGACTATTTTCTTATCTCATGCATTCAATTACTCCTTCCCAGTTTTACTTTCAATATAAAAAGTCGCCAAGATCAAACACTAGTGACTAGTCTTAAACTCTGTTCTGGCTCAATTTGCAGTTGCTCCTCTCCATTCTCAGTGATCCCTTTTGAAGAAAAACTCTGGGTGGGAGTTGTAAGGCCACTGGATATTGTAGTTAATGAAAAATAATGTTAACTCGCACAAAGCTTGTCTAGCAAGGAATGGATGCCACAGGAGTCCTAGCTCCTCTCTCTGCTTTGGGGAAAGAGATAAGAGCCTTGTGACAAATCCAGAAATTCATTCAACTCTCCCAGAGCTTCCAGGGGCTCCCAGGTTCTCAGACTCTTCTTAACAGCAAGTTGCAACCCCTAAAGTTCTTTTCACCAAGCTGGGGCAACAGTTAACATTGTCTTGTGGCTAATAAAAATAATAAAGAGCAGATATCACTGACCCAGTGTTACTCAGGAAGATCAGACTTGATTGCTGGGCTCACACTTGCCCTTCTGGTTGACAGGAGGCCTGGATTCTGCATGTATCTGTATTGCACTTTAAAGGCTATGTTCCATTAGAACATCTGACTGTATAAGCAAGGAATTCCTGCCCCAATTACTACACAATGAACATTAGACTTTATTTATTGGACTTCCTAGCCACATAGCTGGTGTGTTTCCCATGGGATTGGAAGAATTAAAACTCCCTTACTACACACCTGCCCTCAATCAGTATTATGCCACGAAGACCCTTGCAAGGGATTCAGATTCCATGCAGGGGGAGGGAGCAGGGTTAAACATGCACAGTGCAGCAACATTTTCAGACATCATTTGTAAAACCTAGCACATTAACATAGTCTAGGTGTTTTGGCAGCACAAAATTAGTACTTTCTGATGATCCAAGACAAACATTCAGAGTTCAAACATTCACAACAACTAATCAATTAGACTATTGAAAAGTAACTTCAAAGCACTGACAATGAAGAAGCATCCTCCTGTTGATCCAAGTTACAATTCAGCAAATTTGACTAGCCCTCCCAAGCACTGCTTAGTGCCCACAGGTGGGTGAATATAATTCTCCACATTTATAAGAGTAAAGCATGAGATGTGTCCACTTAGCCATGCTAATTATCACTACTGTAGATAGTGTGGGGGGGAGGGGGGGGGGAGGAGATGACGGACTGTACTTTATGCAGACAGCCCAAGCAAATTTCCTGGACTTTAAGGTCAATAAAGGCAGCAGTTAACCTTTGCCAACAATACAGGCAACCAGAAGAATTGACACTTACCAGCCTCTGCTGCTCCAACAAGAGATCTGCTTCCTCTTTCTCCTTCTTGTACAAAATCTCCATTTCTTGTAACCTGGAGAGAAAAAACACAAGGGATGCAGAAGCAGCCATGTAGACCATTATTTGTGTTAGTGTTACTTAACAGATTCTGTGGACAGAGTAACAGAGACAAGGGCAAGTCTGGGGTGTACATGTGAGTGTCAATACACTAGCTAGCATGAAAGGTATTATTCTTCCTGCCTCCTTCAAACTAGACACTTTTCAGTTCACTTGGAATGAGAATTACCCTAGATCTCGGACACCAAGAATTTGACCTATTCTGTTCCACTGCTGCCTAAATTAGTGACTGTACTCTATGAAGTGCACAAAAAGCCTTATTTAAGCAAATGATCCACAAGCAGGAAAACATCAGTTGTGTAACTGAACTAAAATAAAGGATTAAATACAATTAGACATGTCACAGCATACAATTAAGGCTACAAAGTGTAACTGTTACTGTGTATGAGGAGTCACAAGTACTATTGCTAGTTTGTATATTTAATAGTTTGATTTATTAACAATCCAGGAGTTTAGTTTCCTCCAAATACAAGGCAAGGAGAAGTCTCAGTCAGTAGAGCACCATACTGACGCAACGTATCGGAGTGATTTCTGGTTCTCTTAACCCTTATGAGCAGACAGCTTTGTGGAGGCAAAACTCTGGGAAGTCCCAGATTGACAAAGAAGGAATGCTAGAAAATTATGCAGTTTAAGAACAGATGTGTCAAGAGACCATCCAATTGCTCCCCCTATACTCCCTGCTTTGACCATAAATTTGATGCTTAGGGGGCATAAGTGGAATTTTAAAGAAGTAGACTCCTAAAATAAAGAGATGTACAAACATGAGCAAGTGTCCTGATCCTCCACTTTGGGAGCAGAGGGCCTTCTTGGCAGATACAGCTTTAGATCATAGAAAGGTGTGAGCAACTCTCTCAGGCCTGGTCCACACTAGGGGGGGGATGTCGAAGTAAGATACGCGACTTCAGCTACAAGAATAGCGTAGCTGAAGTCGAAGTATCTTATTTCGAATTACCTCCACTTACCTCGCGGCGCGGGATCGACATCCGCGGCTCCCACGTCGACTCCGCAACTCCGCTCGCCCTGCTGGAGTTCCGGAGTCGAAGGGAGCGCGTTCGGGGATCGATCTATCGTGTCCAGACGAGACGCGATAGATCGATCCCCGATATATAGATGGCTACCCGCCGATCCGGGCGGGTAGTGTGGACGTACCCTTAGAGAGAGACTACAGTACAAAAGAGGAGTATGTTTGTGTTAAAAATATATATATATCCAGACAAAGCTAGATTAAGTTGGAGGCAAAGTCAGTCTCTGGTGCCCTCATTTCACAGGGAAGTAAGAATTAACCAGTCTTTCCTAGAGAAAAGCAGGCATTAACTTCAGACTGATGTAAGAGTTGGTGCCACCCTAAACAGGTCTAACAAAATATATCAGACATGCCAAGTAAAATAACTGAGTTAGTTTAGTCCACTTACCTCTTCTCCATCTCCTGCTTCATATCAATGCCCTGTTTCTCCAAGAGTTCTCTCTGAGCAAATGTCCAGTCTACTGGTTCAGAGGGAGTTTCAGCTGATGGAGTCTTCTCCCTCTCTGCTCGTGCTTGCTCAGGGTGGTTGAATCGGAAAACGTGATTTTTACCCATGATGATACGATTTCCTAAAACAGTAAAAAAAAAAATTAACTCTTTAGCGTAAGAACTGCGGAACCAGGTTGAGACAAAGTTTAGTATCCAATTAAGTTTACTCTAAGCTGTTTAGGTAACCAGAGCATCAGAAGACAGGATTTCCCAATGAGAATTTGGACAATATTTAAACTTTTAGTAGTAGGTGGCCAAATGGGCAAAAGGAACACCCTACTTAGTGCACAGGTTAAACTGTACACCCTACTGCCTGCCCCAGAAAATGCTCACATAAGAAAACCTGTCTATAGAGCCAGATTTAAACCCCTGCAGAAACATACCACAAAATAAAGAATGTCTTGCTGATGGACTGACAGCTGCAACAAGTAAGCTAGTCAACTAATTTTTTAAAAAGAGGTGCAGAAATCATGGGCAAAAACCACCCCACAAACATTTCTATTTTAGATAATGTAACCTCAACCATTTGAAGAATTGACGCTTTACATTTTTAAGTAGAGATTTGCCCGATATGTCACTTAAGTTTCTACTCAAGTCCTAATCAGTAGAATTTCTGGGGAGGCATTTACTTCATTCTCCATAGCATAAGTAAGAGCCACAGTTAAGTGGTAAGGCAAGAATTGCATCTAAGTGCTACAGGAATCAGATGTACAGGAAACTTAAAACAAGTGCCTAGCATAATTGATAAAATACTTCTGCTCTTTCCATGCAACATAAATGAACCTCCAGAGCAATCAAGATGGTCACTGTGAACCTACTAGTAAAACTGCCTTCTAAAGAGGTTAATGATTTTTAATCAATAATTTTAGTGACGTAATTGTCAAGAAATAAGCACTGAAAAGAGATATATAGAAAGCTATTTATAAAAATAAATTAGCTTGAAAGAGAACAGGAGTAGCAGTTCCCCCTCTGCAAGACATGCCCAGCTTGCACCTGCATTTTTTAAAAGAGTGGGATGGTTGGAAGAGAGACTGGAAACCAACTCCCGTCCCCACGTCCAGCATTCTGCTGAAATTGATGCACTTAATTCCTTGCAAGTACCCACTTACAGTCCAGACTCCATTGCATTAGATTGCATTTCAGGACTAGAAGAACATATGCTCATGATTTAAAAGAAACTGAACCCTGCTGGTCTCAAACTTACAATTTATGAAAGCTACTCTCCCTGGCCCCCGAGCCATGAGGAGATCTAACCAGGTTACTTAGTACATAGAGTTAAAAAAGGAAGGAGAGACACTGTTGTACTCCTGCATGGGGTCACATCTTAGCTGTGCCAGAGAAGCTGGGGATTTTCCATCACTCTCACACTGCAACTGCCAAGGGCAGCAGTCTTGGCTAAGTACATACTGGAAGAATATCAAAGTAAGTAGGGAGAGAGAAGGAAGCAGAGAGTGCCCTGTGTTGCAGTGAACATTTAAGTCCGTCTTTGAGCTGTTGCAATGTGAAGGGCTTGAGAAAATAAGAAAAGCAGAAACAGTCACTAATGGAGATAAATGAGGTTAACTCCTATATGGTACCTCCACTACAAAAATAATAATAATAATACATTCCTTATCTTTAACAGCATCCAACTTCCTTCACTAGTCCCACATGAAATATCCTGTATGGACAATTCCGGAGGAACAATCTAAAAAAAAGTCAAACTTCTGAAGTCTCTTACCTGAGCGCAATTGCACAGGCTGTACAACCCTCTTGCCATTGACATACGTTTCTGACCGTTCACAAGGCTCCAGAGTAACAATAACTAGAAGAAACACAACAGCATTAATGCCACAGAACTCAGTTTATTTAGTGAATGTCCCATAGTGAAGAAATGCAGAAAGCCTACCAACACATTGCATATAAGCAGACAAGGCACTGCTCCCTACATCCGTCACAAAGATTCCAGGGAGGTTATTCTTTGATATTACATCCTGGTTAGGAATGGACAGCAGCACATGACAAAGTGGCACAGTTTTTCAGCCAGTATTTCTGACCACCCAGGTAGTACAGGTATCCATGTAACTCATTTGCTAGGGCTGTTTTGTTCTTTCTCCTTGTTTTTTTACAGGTGTAATGACTGTGCTGTCATACTGGATATTTGCACTGCCCAAACCTTGTTATAAGGTTTGAATAATGAACTTAGTACATTTCACACATCAGCACTTTCATTTCTTTGTAATTGATTTCAGTACTGCAATTATTGTAGGCAGATGTGACAGGCATTATGGGCCTGATCCTGAGACGTACTAAGCACTCTCTGTTCCTACTGAAATAACTGGGAGTCACAGGGGCTCAGCATCTCATGAGTAGATCATATTTGCCTCAGTAACAACACAGGCAGCTAGAGGGAATGTTGGCTAAGACTCCAGAGTTGTAGCAAGTAAAAATTAAATACTTCTATAGCAATAACCTAAATAACCCCTTATAAACACTAAATAAACCTCAATATCCAAGATAGGCAAGTATTATCCCTGTATTATAGGTGAGGGAACTAAAGCAGAGGGGTAAGTGATTTGTCTCAGGTCACTGAGGGATTCGGTCAAAGCCAGGATTAAAACTCAGGTATTCCTGAACTCCCACTGTTATCCTCTGACTATCCCTATCATGGGTTCAGTTCCACTTTTCAAGAGGCAACCCGGACACCCAGAGCAGGGCAGAAGGAAACACCATTTATAGCCTCATCCAAAGAAGAGCACCTTTAACAGTGTAAGATTCGTCTAAGCTGTACTACACATTCCACCTGGTCACAACACAAATGATCAAGACTGAATATGAATGGTGGCCCAAAGCAAGAGTGCTACCATCTGAGCCAAATGGATGCAGTAGAGAAATGTAAAATCTTAGTACTGCATTATTATAGTTATAGCTTCATCTCCAATAACTAAGTCTCATCACACCCACAGAGAAAATAACTTCACTGATCTGATGCACAAGGGCTATTCAAATCCCATCTAGCCCCTCAGCTCTTCTCCCCTCCACACTTCAAACACACATTTCAGACCACAGCTGCTAGTACAGAGATCAGTTTTTTGAAAGACTCAAACCATCCAGTGCTGAAGACCACTTTCATGGGGAAAGTAGCACTTACGCCTGCATTTATATGTAGGAATTGTAAGTGCCATCTCACCATCACCATTGTGGTTCCTCTCACTTCGGAAGAGACAGTGTTCCTCTTTAATGTGAGCCCCACTCAGCACAATGTCTTGTCGCCGCTCGGCATCTGCCTGTCCAACCCTGCGCCCAATAAAAAGCATTTTAGTCACAACTCAAACATTGTCTACTCTGTAGCCCATACAGCAGATGCATTTCTCTGGCTATTGTGGGAATAAAATACGACAGACTATTAAATCTATCCCTTATCTTTTAAGAGCTAAGAAAATGCATCCTTGTGCCAGCAGGATATTATGCTTAACGTTGGCTTTTGAATGGTTCACCAGATTATGCATAATTTTTGGGGGGTAGAGGGGCACTCTGCAGGGCAGAGGATCTATATAATGGCACACTTTTATTCTGTATTACTCACCATCTGTTCCATGAGGAATATGCCCACCTAGCAGCTGAACATTGCTCTGTGTTATAGAGAATGATCAACCCCTCTTCTCTTCTTCCCCCAGCTCTCCTGCCAATAGACTACGGAAGAAATTTCCTTCTAGACTCCAAATCCAGCAATTAAATTTAATCCTGTGCACGTGAACAAGGACTGATTTCATTAAGCGTGCGTTTACACTGTTAGCCAAGAAAATAATATACCTGGGTTTGGGTGATGTGCTTAAAAAGGGGGAAGTGTGGAAAAACAAGAATGGAGAACTACTTTCAGTTTAATTTAAGGCGACACTAGAAATCTAACCAGCTTTACGGAGCTGAGCAGTTTTGAGTACTCCACTTACCCAAGTCCCCCAACCATTTTATGTGGTTTTACTATAAATTACACCGTCCTATATTTTCAAAGCGGTTTCTTTCTTGTTGCTCTGTGAAAGACCCAGTGGAAAATATCTAGGGAAGCTGAGTGACAATACATAGAAACTAAACAAAATATATTTCTCTAATCTGTAACTTATGGTAATCTTAAGTGTTACTTGCAACAGCAGGTAAAACAGTTCAACAGAGAAGGGTAATTTAAACTGATGTCCCTTTAACAAGAAGTCTCTTAAGTGTAGTAGAGCCAAATCTCACCTAGTGATGCCATCTTTGATATAGTAAAGCAGACATTCTGACATGAGTGGATCTTCATTGAGGTTCACAAGATGTGGTGTCTGCAACAAAACACAGAACATATTAATTGAGAGCTGAGTACTTTCAACAACTCTGGAAACTGTAAAGAAACCAAACCACTTCACCACATAGCATCAGTGAAACTCCAGATTTCTCCAAAAAAACTTGCATTTCTAAATTAAATGCAAACTTTTTCCACGCAGGCAGAGACCCATCTCAGGACAGGGGATGAATATCAGACAGATTCACAGCTTCAGTTGGCTGATATTCTAGGTAAAGGATGCAGGGAAGAAAATATTTTAAACTGAAGAATTACAGATTCCTTGACTCAGTAAGTCTTGATAAAGGTGAGAGAGGGGGAAAGTTCAACAGCAGCATTCTTCCATATGCTTAGGTGTGAAAATGCTAGACTTGTGGAACTTTTTTTTTTTTTTTTTTTTTTTAAATATAAAGAACTTTTCCTCCCCCTATGCTCCATCTCCAGAGCTTGTAAACCTGGAAAGGATATCTAAACTACTGACACTTCCTCATACAAGCAGCTAAGAATCTCTTCACCTACTGTGCTACTCAACTTAGTCTCTACAATTATTAAACCAACCTTCTTTGGTGAAAACACCCCGCTGGAATCAGCAAACAAGTCACATGGCCTTGGTGTGAAAATCTGGCCAATGAGATAGCAGCAAATCACAGTTTAAAGAACACAAAAGAAAGGGTAAGAAACAAAGAGCAGACCAAAGGACACTGAAAATATTAACAAGCCAGTTTCTTGTAACCTACAACTGTATCAGTAAGCAGATGATCTGTTTGGGTCATTCCCTTAGGAATGTCCATCAGTTTATTGTAACTCCAAAAGAAGTTTACTTGTTAGATGTGCATACAATTCATGGAAGCTCAAAGGATATTTACATATGAGACAAGACAGCTGAACTGGTGCATGCTGTCAGACACAAAGCAATAACCTTCACCTAGAAATTAAAGTATAGTATTTACATGGCACCGGTGCACTAGCAATGGGAACTATGGCCCCAGCAATGTTTGCTCCCACCTGTCACCCCATGGGACAGGCCTTGTCAAATTAAAACTGCACCCACTCGCCACCATTGAGAAAAGCATTCTCCAGCACAAACAAGGACTTCATATTGTCCATAGTGAAGTGTGGACTGAGCACAGTGTCTGAAAGGAATGGTGTTTGGCTTACTGTTAGCACCAAATGGGATTATAGACTACAGATCCAGTCAAACTGTTTCAGAGAAAAAAAATCCTTTGATGTCTAAGAAAGTCAAAATGCCCAGGCAGCTGTGTCATCCAACAATAAATTGTTTCTGGGCTTCAAAATTTTGGGGAGTTAGCTGAACAAATATGGGAGGTCAGTTCAGTGCAGAAAGTGACCTTCTTGAAGTCATGTAAGTACCCACATATCAATTTACTAATTCACTTTGAATGGGGGTTATTTATGAAAATGATAAATGGAAATAAAGGGGAAATGACAGCACTTACTAGTAAATAAATATTCATACACTGAAATTTTTACTGCACTCAGAAATCCAGGATTTCTTATGACAAAATAAATGATCGGAGTACAGATTAGGGTGAAATCTGCATAGTCATGCAAAGAAAGAAATACAAAGTTGGCAGGATATTATTTTTGTGTTTTATAGTACCTAATATGTTAGAATTATTTGTATAAATTTTTCATAAAGGAGATACTCTTTTTACTTCTGCTTTCTAGATATTCGATGTGAAAAATTCTAACCTATTGACACTTCCTGCTACAGGCAGCTAGAGATCTCAGTTTAGAACTTCACAAAAATCTAAACTGATTAAAACAAACCACCTTTGGTGAAAACGTTCCATTGGAATCAAACAAGTCCTGTGGCCTTGGTGTGAAAATCTAGCCAAGGCAAAGCACCATGCAGGTTAGAGAATAAAGTTAAGAAAAGTCAATAGGAGAGCAGATAGGCTGAGCATCAACACAAAAAAAATACCAACCAGCAACAGATCAGAGGAGCAAGTGAGATAATTTGGGAATATGTCTGTACAATTTATGAATGGAGTGTGAGATTATGAACCGTGTGTGTGTCAGGCTGCAAACTCCATTTTGAACGTGCAGCCTTTTGCCCTATGGCTTGTTTGCCTTCATGTGGCATATCTTCTAAATCGGGGTTATCAATTATGGGGGGGGGGGTCACGAACCATCACCCTCCACCCCCAAAAAAACAGTTACTCACCTTTGTAACTGTTGTTCGAGATGTGTTGCTCATATCCATTCCAATTAGGTGTGCACGCACCGCGTGCATGACCGTCTGAGAATTTTTACCCTAGCAACACCCTGGTGGGTCAGCTGTGGAGCCCCCTGGAGTGGTGCCTTCATGGCGCTGGATATATACCCCAGCCAACCCAGTGCCCCCTCAGTTCCTTCTTACCGCCCGTGACGGTTGTTGGAACTGTGGAGAGTAGCATAGCTGTCCTCCACTCTCCCTAGCTTACTTCCCAATTAAGTAGTTAGATAGTCATATAGTTATAGATTTAGTGTAAATAGTAGTAGTTAATAGTAACAGATTTAGTTATAGATTAGTTTTATAGGTGTTAGCGGGTTGGAAGGGGTCCCTCTCCCCCCCCTTCCTCCCAATGTGCTGCCGGGGCTCATGCCCAAGGCTCCAGGCTTCAAACCGTGCTCAGCTTGTTCTAAGCCTATGCCAACGGGAGACCCCCCACGACTCTTGTTTAAAGTGCCTCGGGGAGTCTCACCAGACAGAAAAGTGCAAAATCTGTAGGGCTTTCCGGCCTCGAACCAAAAAGGAGCGGGACTTTAGACTTAAGCAGCTCCTTATGGAGGCGGCCATCAGCCCGGACCCGCCTTCAGCACGCCAACTTCCGGCACCGAGTGCCTCGGTGCGCAGCGCTCCGGCTGCGGTTACAAGTACTGCACACCTAATTGGAATCGATATGAGCAAGCACTCGAAGAAGAACCATGCTTTGCCTCCAGTATTTAGAATCGTGTTAAATATAAAGAAGTGTTTTTAATTCATAAGGGGTCGCACTCAGAGGTTTGCTGTGTGAAAGGGATCACCAATACAAAAAATTGAGAACCACTGTTCTAAATAGTCCTGGGGTTTGCGGGACTTTCCCCGCTTTGCCCCACAAAGCCCTCTGTCCCACTTGAAGCAGCTCCAGTCCCACAAGGCTGGCTGGGCTCAGCTCCCTGCTCTAAGCATTGCAACCTTGCCCTTGGCACATAATACTGCACTGTCCGGCCTGCCTTCCTGGACTCAGATGGTTCTCCAAGGGCTCATAAGGGAAGGGTGAGATAGAAAGTGAGGGATATCACTGTTTCAGATGTTTATTGTTTTGTATGATCTGTACTCTCCTGTGCTTTACATGATTAAAGATAAGAGCACAAAAGTGTTAGACTGAGCAAAAAGCCTGCGTGTGTATTGACTGCTTCACAACTACTGCATGCCACAGAGAGTTTAAATGTAACCAGAAATGTCATACCTTTATGGTGGAGTTCTGGGGGAGGGGTGAGTTTAAACACCAGAGAATCTGAAGGGTCAGCATTGGGGGTAGGTGGCTGGACAGTGGGTTCCAACACTTGGCAGGGGTGCCAGATAGAAAGTCTGAGCCCTGAGATTGTGGCTAGAGACCCCAAAATTGGGGCAGCAGCTGGACTCAGTTCAGGCTCCCAAATCTTGAAACTCCAAGGATCCAGAGCATAGAGGACTGGATTCCCCTCCAGCAGTCCTAGTGGGTGTTCAGGAAGTGTGTTCAGAGTGAAGTGAATCCTCTTACCAGCAACCCATAATGGAATAATCTGGCTCTGAAGGGAGCCTCTGTGGCCCAGTGACAGAGTTAGAGGGGGCACAGATAAATAAAACAGGACCCTTCCTCATCCCCAAAAGGATAAAGATAATCAAAGACAAGAGAAGATATGCCACACTCTGCATTACCGCTGCTCAGTGAGCAACAGGAAGGCATTTAGAGTTGTAGAAGAGTTAGAAACTGCTGCTGTAATCTACTTAAAGAAGCCAAATCCTACACAAGGGCTCAGCTACTACAAATAGCATTAAGGGATTTACACAGTATGGACATTTAGAAAAAAAGTGCCTTGTGGTTTAGACGTGTGTATTTTGGTGCACAGGCAGTCCTCGGACTTATGAAACAATTGGTTCCTGAAAATTGCATCATAAATCGAAACGTCATAACTCAGAACCGCAATCCACTCCATTGCGGGACCAAGCGTCAAAGTCAAAACCGATTGTCATAAGTTGAATCAGGGTGTCAATTCAGAAACGTCAAAAGTGCCATTCATCACAAGTCAAACGTCGTAAAGTCGAGGACTGCCTGTACTAGATTTTAATGAAAGTCAGACTGCCCTGTCACTGGGTAACCCTAAATCAGAAAGCTTTGTAATCAAGAAAATTTGGCAATTTGAAAGATGTTTGGTACTGGTAAAATGGGCAATTCAACCACCCTGAAGTCCATTGTTTTTCCGGCACAATAGATATGCCCATAGACATCTGTGCAAATGTCCCATGCCCAGTGTTCCTCAAGAATCTAGAAGGACCTCCCCTGCTCCCACCCCTCCAGGGTGGACAGTATAGCTCAGTTTCCACAGCTCATTTCAAACAGTACCCTGCCACCAAGAGAGCAAATTATGGAGATGGTTATGTTTGTGATGTGGATACCTTTTCATTCAGGAACTGGACAGACAATTCATTTTATGTCGTTTGATTTGTAAAGCTGATACAGATACTATGGAAGTACTCCAATACCGCAGAGATGGGCGCCAATATGAACTATCATAGATTCATACTAGTGACTCAGAAGTAAAAAGGTTTATAAAACATTCTAATTTTCTATCTAGCGCGCTAATACTTTCACAGCTACAGCTGTCAATTACCACAGGAAGAACTATAAAAACTAATCTAGGCAGGTAGTAAGGAAAAGAAGCAGAGGGGACTAGTAACAGATCAGTGGTTTAATGGGTTTATTTTCTCTAGTACATGTTTCCACAGGCAGAACTTGCTAACTTCTATTGAAGCAACTACACATCCCTAACAGCTTTCTTACACAAACCTGGTCAGCTGAAAATGCATCAAGAGAGTCATTAAACAGAGTTGATGGCCTCTCAGGGAAAATCTACATGGTGATATGATCCACAATATGAGAGAAGAGAAAAAACTCAAGGAAATGTCTCATGAGAATGAAGAAATGTTATGAACCTTAGATGCTTTGGTAGTAAGTTACAAAGGACAAACCGAAACCATTTGTAAGTGAAACATGTTCATTTAAACACATCAGGAAAAACAACAGATATCATTTCAGCTAAAGGCAAATCAATAAATCTGCCCTCCTGGGCTTCTGTGCAAAGTCTTCAGAAGGGTCCCAGTTAACACAACACTTGCGGTTCTCAGATTTATTTTATTATTACGCACTTAGGTAATGATGCCCAGGTCTCAATCTAAAAACTAGGCTAAGGTTTGTTTTGAGGGGGGAGAAAGGTCCCATTTCAGATCTTGTAACTAATAATTACTGTGTTCGCTGCATGGATTACTCCTCCCACAGCTCCCTCTTCCCATGCAGAAGTTCACGTGGCATTAGATTTATCATATTTCCATAGTTGTGCCTCTTTCACCTTTCACTAACATTTAAGTGGAACTATTGATATGGACTAAAGGACTACACCCCTCCATGGCAATGAATGCTCAGTGACAAATTAATGGACGTTTTATAAAGAAAATGGAGCCAGAACATCTTGGGATGTGATTTAATGGCAGCATTACTAAGCAACAGTTGTTGCAGGAAGTGGTATTGGCAAGCTAGTTGGTAGCACATCTGAGTCAATACTGAATCAAGGCTGTTCGCTTTCTAAAGGAACATTAGATCTCTCAGCCATTTTTGGACACTAAGAGTCTTACAGTACTTCTCATACTGCTCCAGTTTCTTTTCTAAATTGAGGCTAGCATGTATAATACATTCTGCCTACCCTAATAATCAGCAGAAGGCACTGTGGACATCATTCTTTCCTTTGCCTGCATACAGAGTACTGAGGTCCTTCAAGACTGAAGTGTTGCAGAAATTTAAAGTAGGTTAAATCATGAAAGGTAGCTTTTACCAGCAACTAATGGTTATCCAAAAACTCTCTGTGAAAGGTATCCATTACTTGGGGGCCAAAGACCACTAGTGTGTCTCTGTAGCTTACAAAGAAACCAGCCTCTATGTTAGGGTTGGGCAAACTATGGCCTACGGGCCACTTCCGGCCTGTCAGACCATTTAATCCGGCCCTCAGCTCCCACTGGGGAGCGGGGGTTTGCCCAGCTCCGGCGCTCCAGCCGGGGAGTGGGGTCAGGGACTTACGCAGCTCCCAGGAAGCAGCCAGCATGATCCCCCTCCCGCTGCTATGTAGTACGCGGAGATGTGGCCAGGTGGCTCTGTGCACTGCCCCTGCCCACACCCCCAGCCAGAGCCCTCACCGCCCCCGTGCATGCCCCAACAGCCTGCCCCATCCCAATCCCCCTCTGAACCCATTGGTCCCAGCCCAGAGCACCCGCCTGCACCCCAAACCCCTCATCCCACACCCCTACCCCCAATTTTGTGAGCATTCATGGCCCGCCATACAATTTCCATACCCCGATGTGGCCCTCAGGCTAAAAAGTTTGCCCACCCCTGCTCTATGTGAATGGTGGTCCCACTTGGCTGGCCAGCCTCTTCCAGAATTGACTCAACATTTATCATCAATATTCTGTACCTTTTTAGGGGAGAAGACTCCCAGTGTTCCTCCATCTTCCCGAATGGCAACTCCCATCTCGGCCAGCAAGGCCTC
This sequence comes from Platysternon megacephalum, assembly GCA_003942145.1. Taxonomy (NCBI): domain Eukaryota; kingdom Metazoa; phylum Chordata; order Testudines; family Platysternidae; genus Platysternon; species Platysternon megacephalum. The sequence continues at coordinate 11,035,460 of QXTE01000014.1, read as the reverse complement.
CCTACAAAGAGAGAAAAGCAAGAAGTGATGGAGGTGCTTTGTAGCCCCACCGGTGCAAATCTGATCCAAAGCAAAGTTTGAACTTATCAGTCATCGTTAGGGCCCTACCAAATTCACGGCAATGCAAAACGCATCACGGACTGAAATCTGGTCTCCCCCGTGAAATCTGGTCTTTTCTGTATTTTTACCTAGAATATACAGATTTCATGGGGGAGACCAGTGTTTCTCAAACTGCGGATCCTGACCCAAAAGGGGGTTGTGGGGGAGTTGCAAAGTTATTGGAGAGGGGTCAAGGTATTGCAAACCTTACTTCTGCACTGCTTTCACAGTTCGGTGGTCTGAGAGCAGCAGCTGCTGGCCAGGTGCCCAGCTCTGAAGGCAGCGCCCTGCCAGCAGCAGTGCAGAAGTAAGAATGGCAATACTATATCATGCCACCCTTACTTCTGCACTGCTGCCTTCAGAGCTGGATGGCTGGAGAGCAGCAGCTGCAGGCTGAGGGCCCAGCCCTGAAGGCAACAGCACAGAAGTAAGGGTGGCAATACCATGCCATCCTTACTTCTGCACTGCTGCTAGTGGCAGCACTAGTCTTCAGAGCTGGGCTCCCAGCCAGGAGTCGCTGCTCTCCAGCTGCCCACCTCTGAAGGCAGCACCTCCACCAGCAGCAGTGAAGAAGTAAGGATAGCAATACCGCGACACCCCTACAATAACCTTGTAACCCACCACCGCCACCACACCCTTTTGGGTCAGGACCTCTACAGTTACAACCATGACATTTCCGATTTAAATATCTGAAATCATGAAATTTGTTATTTTTAAAATCCTATTACCGTGAAATTGACCAAAATGGACCGTGAATTTGGTGGGGCCCTAGTCATTGTATAATGTACTGCGCTACCAACCAGCCTGCATCCTGATTGGCCACCAGCCCAGGGTGGTATCTTACATATGCAACAGGATTAACTCCTATCCTTCAGCTCCACAACACAGAGGGCTGCAGAACTTAGGCAGGTCTGACACTCCAGTTTAGGGCAGGCAATGATACATCACAAGGGTGAGCACCTTTTACAATATTTATTCCACAAATCTGCCTATCCCTCAGGAAAAGCTAACTTCTGTTCTAAATGGCAACACTTATTCATGGTAAATGAGTATAAGCGCTAGACAAGTTACCAAGGCTTGAGTTTATGTTTCTGGTTCATTCTACAATTAGTCTACTCCCTCCACTAGATGAAATCACCCTAAAAATTCAAAGATAGTTAAGATGCTAATGACCAATCCTTTTTTCTGTGCTGTCCTGGATTGAAACCCCAGAAGGCTGATGCTGCAACTCTAGATGCTGCTTCAGTCCCACCCTTACCCAACAGGAGTCTCTTCTATGACAATTCTAAGCAGTGTCCTTGAGGTATGATATTGAAATACTGCTTCTGTCTGCATTACCCACTCACCTGCCATAGTGGAATACAAAGAGCAGATGACATGCCACCAAGAAGTGTGCTAGCTGCTTCAGTGCTCTGGTTTTCTAGGGCAAGATCAGCTTTTCACTATACTCTTCTTTTCCCACCTTTCCCCCTCCCACCCCAGGACATCCACAGCATTTCTTGCTCCTGACCTCTCCATCCTAATGGCCTCAGTCTTCCGCAGCTTCTCCTCCCATGTCTCATTCAGCTCTGCAATGATCTTCTCTGATTCCTGTGTAAAACCCCAGTATAGAATTAACAGACTGAAGGGGGATGATATGGAGCCCCCCAATTTAACACATCACATCTCAAAGAACCAGGGCTAACCAAGTATTTCAGATCTAAATGTGATCTGAATTATTAGGACCCAGCAGCAAATGCTCAAGTGCTAATTTTAAGCCTCATTGTCAATGCAAAGTTATTAACACAAAGCATCTCTGGGCAACCCAGACTCTTCCTACAATACCCATTTTTGCAGGAACCTATAAGAACTAAGAACCTCCACCTTGAAGTCAACTGTTATTCCCAAAGCTGTATACATTCGTACTGGCCAGGGCCTGACCAGCCTAGTGATTAGCTACAAAAAAAACCCTGCAAGCAGCTCCAATTCCAAGTCACTGGGTTATAAGCATCCAGAAGATTATATGGTCAAGACATAATGGGTGCTGTTTAAGTCTCCAGGAAAGGAACCTTGTTAGACAAAGCAGGAACAGCTCCTGTCTACTGAGAATTTTTTGCCTGTAACAGTCTCAATATCATAATAGCTAATAAGTCTCGGATTTTAGTATCTCATCCTATAAATTAGTTTGTAATGCATTCTGGAGCCTTCTGGATGAAAAGTGTTATATAAATGGGTGTCATTATAACATTTGTTATTTGTTCTTGCATATTCCTGGAGCTATATTTATATAACTTGAGTGCCAAAGACAATACACAACAGGGTGTGGTTAAGGATGCCACATACCCCAAAATCAGCTTCATCATAATGGACAAGGTGACAAGTCAAATGCCTGCAGCATATGATACAAACCACACAGCCTGGTATGTACTTGCTGCACTTAGGAAGGGGCTATTTTAACCAGCTCCACCTTGGAATCTGCACTGCATTCTCAGACAGATAGATTGATATTCTAGTCCAAGCTATTTCATAATAAACCTCAGCCCTTAACTTACACTTCCTCAGCAAAGCTACATTCAAGGACAAAAATGTGCAAATAAGCAAAGAGCATATTTTAAATATATTGTGAACAGCTGGCTGCAAAGGGCTGTGGCCAGCTGTTTACCAAGAGTAGCCTTTTGCGGGGTTGCACCAACCACATTGCTGTACAACAGACAACCACTGATGGGGGTGGAGGCGATGAGAAAATTAGGAAGCTCATTAATTAGCCTCCCCTTTCCCATTGTTTAATCACCCTCCATGCTCCTCTAGTGATGTAATCCTTTAGGAATGCAGCTCCCTCTCCCCCTGCACACACACTCAAACATCCTGATCATTATGGAAATACTAGAGAACACATCCGAAAGCTACAGCATAGAAGACTGAAAATTTATCAAAAAGCAGCATTAAAAATGAACAGGTCTGCCCCAGAGGAATTCTCTCCATTCATAAAAGAAAAAGCAGAGTTAAAGCATTTATGCTTCAGTGGACTGCACTGCCGCATTAGGGACACAGGAATGAATGCAAAAAGTCATACAGAGACTTCTCCCCTGAATAAAGCTGGGGGAAGGGAAAAATTTCCCTCAATTCAGCCTAAAGTTGTATTAAAAGAATACATTTTAAATCATAAAATCTCTTCAAGGACTCGGAGCCCTTGTATGGGGACCAATATTCAGATCAAAAGCTTATCATAATACAGGCCGGCCAACATTAAAAGTGATCCTTGGCGACTGTCACCATTAAAGCCAAGTACAGGCCACAGAACCCTCATACCCTAGAGACTCCCTACGAGGAAGGCATGGCAATTAAAACTGACTTCCTAAAGCACCTTCCAGACTCCATTCCATTTCTGGGCCCCCAAAATGGGCATCCATTTAAAGGAATTCTGAGGGCCTGCTGTCTTTAGTCCAGCCCTTCTAGTCCTAGCCCAAATCAATGGGCTAGCGCTCGCATAGAAAGTTGGGGATAAGAGCTCCAGTAGCACTGGGCAATAGGTTGTCAAGTGTCCAAGAATTTTAGTAAATGAGGCTGAGTGTCAAGCTGAATGGGGGGGGGCTCAATTCTTTCTCACTCTGGTACTGAGGACTGAGCAGGATATTATTAGCTCCCCAGCCCCACAATAATCAGTATGATTCAGTGTGGCATTTACTACCACTGTAAGAGGGTTCCAGCACCATCTTACAAACCTGAAGCCAACAGCTTCTCTGGCAGCATTCTCCCCCCCCAAGAAGCTTTTCACAGGGGCCTTTTCAATAGCTACAGCATTTACATAGCTTTAGCACAAGAGACCATTTCTTCTCTCTGGACAGAGATAAAGGGGAATATTTTTTGCCCTCGCCACTCCATCCACTGTTTTGAACTGAGAAACACGGTTATTTCTCTACCCTCTGAAGCAGTTTAAGACTACAGCATAATGTATGACAATGGAGCAAAGTGGAAGACATCAAAAATCTCACCCAAACCGGGAAATCACATCTGTATAAGAGAATCCAGAAATCATTTTACAGGCACACCACCCCCTCCCCATTTATTCTCTCTTCTTCCAGAAAAGCTAGTCTGCCCAAATCCCACTGGGAAGCAAAAATAAAGGTATCCACAAATTTAATTCTATGCCTCCATTTTGCTTTTGGCTCTAAAAAACCCTCAATACTTGGAGTCATTAAGTTGTCAAATTGTGTTGCTCTTCCCAATGGTGTTTTACAAGGAGAAGTTGCCTTGAATATTGCTGGGAAAGGAAAAGACTTTTCCTGGCAGCCTCACTCAGATTTCAAACCACCTTATGAGTTGTTTTTTTTTTAAATCTGGTTTATAGACGTCATTCAGTGACTGGGTGTCAGGGGACCGCAGAGACAGCGCCATTATCTCCTTGGCAACAGCAGGTTTCTAATGGAAGGAGGATGTGCAGCGTGTATTCCAGCCCATCCAAACCCCTCCCCCCAGGCAGTGTGTCTCATGGAAAAGACATGAGAATGCAACACTCACATTCAACATACCCAGCTTCCCCCACTCATCCACCCATGAGGGCTAGGAGCTTTGGTAAAAATGAAAGAAACCCTTCACTGTAATGCACTTTTGATGCTGTTCAATTCACACACATTTAGGACAAGGCTTCTATTGTCTGGATAAAGCAGGCTACTCTGTGTGCTTCACATTTTAATCTGTGGGGGTAGGGTGAAGACAGCGACAGGGTTATGCTGTTCTTTTTTTAGTTTGGGTACATTTAGGTTTTTTTAAAAGCTGATTTCATTGGCCAGTTCAGGGAGATGCTGAACAGGCCTCCCAAAACTCCCTTTGGCTACTCGGCTATTCAATCCTCTGTTACCGCATAAGACTGTCAGCAAGTGTGCACTTGGATTACAGTTTGTTCTTGCCAAGTTTATTTCATTGTGGCTGAAGGCAAAAATCAAGCCCACATCTTCATGAATGAAAAGCTTATACATGAACCCACTCCCCAACCTGTCCGACCCAGCTGCACTTTCTGGGGTGCAAGGGCAGAAAGAGAAAGGCACAGGTCATGTTCTCATAGGAAGACATCTCCCCATTACCCAGCCAATCAAAATTACATCCTGCTCAGTCTGCAATGGTACATACCTTCAAACGTTCAATGGCTTCCTCTCCTCCAGGTGTAGACATGATCCTCTCCTGTATGCTGGACACAGATGTTAAGCCCACCTGACTACTTAGAGAGCAGGAAGATGGAGATGCACTGAGGGACCCCATGGAGGCTGTGGAAAAATTGCCAGGGCGTTGATTCTCGGAGGCTAGCAAGTATCTATGTTTATTGTTCTGAAAATCTTTCAGATCTGGGAGACAGACAGACAGAAGGGAAGGCAGAAAGGAATAGACAAGGAGCAGAGAAAAGGGGAAAAGGAAGACAGGAAGGAAACACTAGTGTAAGAGGAAAGCATTTAAGCTGCAACACAGACAAGATTAATAGTTTTAGATGGCAGTTCTGAAACAAATCCTTTAAACAAATATCCCTGAGATATAAAAAGTTCCATTCAGTCCTTGAGAATTGTAAATAAGGACTCCAGTGTAAACTAATATTACCAGTAAACTCCTGCCAAAACAAAGTCAAACACTCAACAAGACACTGTAAACCAGAAGAATCCCCCTGATCTAGGTAACAGCTGTGCACTGCCCTATTCCTATGATACCTTCAGCCTTCTAACACAACCGGGCATTGTCACAGTAATGAGCAATGTGGGGCTGAAGGCTGGGAACAGAGATGGCCAGTTATCAGGAAATGTACTACTGGGCCAAAAAGCCTAAGCCACTAAGTTCAATCAAACTCATACCTAAGGAATCTGAAAGGAAAACCGTAATAAAAATCGTGATTTGCTGAATCTTAGTCTCCAAAGGTAATACACCTGCTGAGATGCTACACAAAGCACAAGAGTAACTATAATTGCCTGTAGCTCAAGTTCCCTAAGGACAGGGTGCTGTAACCACCTATCCAGTCTTTGACAGGGTGAGTGATAGGAGCATGGGCTCATGTTTATACCATTACATCTCACCTGTCCTAATCTGTTGTGGAAAAAAGGATCCACAATATATAACAGACTACCTTTCTGCCAGGATACCTGTGCAAATGGCTTGAAGAGGTGGCACTGTTAAGTCTCTTGATCATGACTTAGAATGAACACAGGGAAGCATTTCAAGAGATGCCTGGAATTTGAGGCAGCTCCAATAGTCTAAATACTGAAAACCCAGGAGGCCTGAAGATGTCTATGAAAGTAGAAAATACAGGTCATTTGCGTACCTTTCCTTCCATTAAAAGTTATCCAGAGACCACGTACTCTGATCTGAATCCAATCCAAATACACCTCACAAAAACCTTCACTTGTGTGTCAAAAACTGCTAACATGCAGATGTTAGACAATTAAGTAGCTCAGGCCTCGTTGAGCCCCCTCACACCTTCTCTCTTCCCCCTCAGACCAATCCTGCCGACATAAACCTTCTGTCCTATTTCACACCAATTTAGCCCTGTAGTTAGTAGTTCCTTCAACTCAGTTTGAAAACCGCCATCTGCAGATACAGGAAGTGGAAAAATACAGAAAAGGGAGAGCTGCCAGGTGGAGGCAAGCAGGTAGGACAGAGCAGGAAGGATGGGGTCTTGAAAGGCCAATGGGCACATGCACTCCCAAGGGACAAAGGAGGTAGCATTTGCAATCACTTTGGCTGTTGCTGAGTCCATACAGAACCTCTCTCTCATCATCATGCACATTTCTCTGGGTGATGCTGCAGCTGCTCACGGAGATGACAGATTTTTAGGCAACAAGCTTTAAGCAGCACCAAAAAAGGAAGGCCAGGCTGAGTCTTTACACTACCAGTATCTGAGTTCAGGAAATTTCAGACAGATCTCTTCCAGTCAGTATTGTTTTGGGGTGAGCAAGGGCTTTTGAAAAGGGCATAGGCAAGGTCTAAAACAAAATAAACTCTGCTTGAGACTTGCCTTCCCCGCCCCCCCAAAAAATCTACAGAGAATCCATCGGTCCACAGAAGCAAGACATTTCTCTAAAGGTGGATTATAAAGAAGGAGGTACATTCCCTTTCACAGAAATAGTTGGTGAGGTCAGAAAGTGCTGTTATACTGAAAGTTATTCTCTGAGCCTACTACCTAATCCTTATCAGTTTCCTCAAAATTAAGATTCCTTCCTTCAGAGGAAAACAAAATCTGCTCTAGACCGCAGCTATACTAATACCAAAGACAAATAAGAGTTCAAACAAAGATTGCTATCAGCACAAAGCACCCAACACCACACATGTGCAGAGGCTATCAAAGAAACATTCCCTTGGAGGAAATTGTTATTGTTTCATTTTACTTTAGTTTAAAGAATCAATTCTCAAATGTAAAATATTAAAACACATTCTGGGTAAGAAAATAAGTCATGAGGCTAGCTGTCCAGGGGGAAGGGAATTGGTTTAACTTATGAACGTGAAAAAATATTCTAAAAGAAATAGATTTTGGAAGTTCAAATCAGAACCATTATTTGTAACAAAAAAAATAGGCTGAAGTATAACCATCCTCAGTCTCCCCAAAACAAGGAAGCAATAGACGTATTAAAGAGTGCTTTCAACTTTGTGCTTTAACCAAAGGATTGCTCAGTAAGGGAGATGGAGGTTCATTTCATTTTCACGAAATAGACTCTGCAGTAACTGCTCTGTCTGGGATTTCCGTGAGGAATGCTGGCATGCAAAGCTCAGTTAAAAGCTGGCCCAGCAGAAGCAGATTAGCAAGTAAGAGCTATAGAACCACACAATACACACATTTGCCTCCACTTCCAGAGTAATCATCTCCGATTGAATCAACTGAAGGGAAGCAAGAGGGAAAATACAAGAAGGGTCAAAGTTCAGGATCAACAGTGACACAGGAAGGGAAGAGAATACTTGGCATTTGAAAGAACAAAAACAGTTTTCAATTTCACATCAAAATTTTTGTTTTGATTTGTTCCAATCTAACAGAAAGTTCTGTTTTTGAACCTAAAACAAAGTCTGCATCAAATGTGAACACTTTTGAATCTGAGCTGAGTTTTTTTTCTTAATCTATTCTCTTGAACAAATAATGACAGAAGATACATACAAGTTACACACTTCACATTGCCTGTGATTAAATCAGGGTCTTCCCTTCACAGGAAAATAAGCACTGCAAGTCAGATTAAAAATATTCACTCTTTACATACATTTTAACAGATTTTTTCTACTATGAACTAAAGGAAAACCAGTTTGCCACAAAAACTAACACTCATCTTAAAGGCATCTCCTGTAAAAGGAATTAAGTCATAGCCCAAATTCTCAAAGAATTTAGCATGGAAGATTTTAGCTTGTTTTCTGAGGTGAAGGTCAGAAAAACAGGACAAATCCAAGACAGCATCCTCAAGCTTTTCTTTGCAGGCAAGAGACAGATGAGCAGAGTTTGAATCTGATGTAGCAGGAACATAAAAAGGTTCTAGGACATGTTATTTACAGAAGGGGATAGAGATAACCACTCACCAAAACAATGTGAAAAAATTAAATTAAATTTTGAAGTACTGAAATTTAATGACTACACCCCCTTCCCACACAAACCCAGCTTTCTCCAGCTCTAGGGCCTTGGTAATTAGTTTAGTTCCTGCAGCAGAGCACAGCCCCATGATGGAAAGGACTGGACTGCTTAACCCACTTACTGTCAATAATATCTCCTAGCCCTTGGGCACGCAGGAGATCCTTGAGCCTCGTCACCTCCTCCTTCAGCTCACGCACCAGCTTGGCATTGGGGTCTTCATTGATAACAGCATTGCATTTGATCTGCTTTGCACGATCTGCATATCTGGAAGCAGCCAAGAGACATACTAGTTTGGTTTGATATGGGACATATACAGCAACTCTCTACAGTCCTATACAAGGCCCTACTGTTATTTCAGACTAACAAGATGCTGGATCAAGCAGCTTTACCTCAGAAGTGCTGTAGAGTAAGGAGCAGGGGCCACACTGAAAGGTTTTAAGCTCCAGCTACTCCTTAGACTCCACTGAAGTTTTAGGTACTCAACACCTTTGAGAAATCAGGCCTAGGTGTTACCAGTGAAGCCATTTTAAACTGGGTTCTCTTCATGCATAAGAGTATTTCTCTTTTGCACCATTAGACAGAAATTTCATCCTCATCTATAAGTACAGATAACTTGGAACTGGTCAAACTAAACTTACCTGATTAAGTGAAGCAACTACACCCTCTCCTCTTGTTCACACACCACAGGATTGGGGTTCACTTTAGAATGATGGATTTTACAATACACAGCATAGTCCCCTGGAACGCTGAGTTTTGCCTAATGCATATTTCATGATAGGAAGGATGGGCACCTAGATACCTGAGCTGAAAGCCAAACATTTCCACTCCAGATTAGAGGCTAAAAGTACCTTAAAGTACTCAAAGTTTCATCATAGTTGATATCTGCCGGACTCAGAGCAGCAACCATGGCAGTTCTGGAGTTTCCACCTATAATGAACAAGCAAGGTTTTACATGAAGCTGCACTGGCACCTTGTAATGAGTATATTCTTGAATGTCAGTATTTCCCAGCCTAAATAATATCCATATTACAGAGTGTTCAACAAAATTACACAAAGCAGTAATAAGTAAACCCAGGGTAAATAAAACAGCTGTAACAATAATAGTATGACTTAAAAATAGATACTTCCATATTTAATACCCATATCATACAATGGATTGAGGCAGAAAATTGCTATGAAACACATGAAAATGGAGGGAAATATTGGCAGATTAGTCATACCTAGATTTTCCCGAAGTAGCCACGTTAGCACAGAATCCCTGTATGGAATAAAGTCTGTCTTCTTCTTCTTCTTACTCTACAAAAGAGACACACTTATTACTAAACAATAGTACCTGGAAAATGAAAAATTGAGTTTAGGAAAAAGGTAGAAATCATAATTGAACAGATCTCTTTTCTAAGATGCTTTAATCTTTCAAGGAGATGGAAAAGTATATGCAGTTTATTGTAGAAAGTTGAATGCAATGAGAACAAGGTTGGAAGAAGAAGTGGAACTTAATCTCTGTGGCAGGCTGCAAGTCGCTGATTAGATTAAGAATCTGGGGTGATCATGTCAATATCTGGCAGCAGTTGAAGGGGGCTGCTATGCACACAAGAAAATCAGAGCACACATCAGAAGAGAAGATTATTAAGATGTTGGACAACAGGGCTGGTAAAGCCATACATCAGATTCCATACACAATATTAAAGGAGGGATACTGTACTGACCTTTGGAAAAGGTATATAACAGGCTATGAAGATGATAAAGGAACTTTAGAGTCAGAGAAAGGAGCGGTTGGGGAAATGTGATTAGAAGAGAGCAGATCAAGAGGGGAAATGAGACATGAAAGAGGTATAAACTCTAAAGGGATAGAAGACAGTGGATGCTATGTAGGGTGACCAGATGTCCAGATATCATCAGGACTGTCCAGATATCATCAGGACTGTCCAGATATCATCAGGACTGTCCAGATGTTAGGGGCTTTGCCTTACATACACAAGTATACCTCCACCCCCCACGCCACCCCCAAAAAGAGAGTGTCTTGATTTTTCACATTTGCTATCTGGTCATCTTAATGCTATGAGCCAAACAAAGGACAGGAAAATTAAACACTACCAACAGCAACATCATAAGCTGAACCAAACACACTGTAAATGTAGTTCCTCCATTTCCTTACTTTTAATATTTCTGCCCAACTACTTTACTCTCTCTGATTGTTATTTCCTTCATCCATAAATTGCAATATAAGTGCTTTGGCTGCATTATCCCTCTTCCACCAAATAGTGATCCATCTAGGTAGTGTTTTCACAAGCTACTTTTTTAATCAAATTTGAAGTACAATCAGAAACTAACCAGAAAGCATAAGATAAACATTTATATAAATGGACAGCTGAAGGAACCAAACAGGATGAACAGCCCTGCTTCCACACAGAAGCATGACTTGACTTTTAGATCATTAAAATAATCCCATGCAACCTGTACTTGGACACAGAACTAATGTTTCCTTTGGATGTTAAATGCCATTGCAATTAACACTCCATGAGCCGGGATAAATATTTTATTTGTTGCAATTTTAAACTCTCCTGACAGTCTCACAGTGGGAATGCAAAGGATAATGAGCCCACATGACTTGCTCAGAATACTCCTTAAAGGAAGGGTTATTCTGCATATGGAGAAAAACCCCATACAGTGGTTAAATTCTCCAGAACTAGTATCAGGATTTTTAAATTTAGACAATAATAAATCTTAATACACAACCTTTCAGGTTGTTGGGCTTTATGCTTTTCTGGAAAGCCAGAGAAGCAATTTGGAAAGACAGGGCTGGAGGGACACAGGTGGAAGGAGATTTAATAAGTGACTCCGGAAAACGCAAAGATGATTAGGAAATGTGAGGACAAGGGAGAGGTCAAAAAGGACAGTAAGACTGAGTCAATGAAATTAGAAGCATGAGCACAAAGGGTGTTTTGTTTTATTATTTGTTTTTTAAGTAGCCTTGTACCTGGCTGCAGATTAGTGGGATTTGGGACTGTTCAAACAAAACACAAGCTCACAATGCAGACAGCTCCCCAAGTCTTCAAGCATTCTGTCAATCAAGGTCTTTATAAAAGGTTATAAGAAGAAATCCTTTGCAGGCAAGGAACAGACTTCCCTACAAATTCCACTGTAAATATTTTCCATTGCCCACCCTTCTTAGCTCCCCAACTTGATTTTGATATATGAGCAGCAATTAGGGGTCATCCATGAAAGATCTCTGCAGAACAGGGTACTTAGTCATCTGCTGACATGTGCAAGAGAGCAGGGAGGGAGATTAGCAGACATACACCTAGTTTCAAGTACTGCCAAAAGTTTAATTCTACAAGACACTATTAATATAAGATTTGATTGTGCAATAGTAGTTTTGACTAGATGTTATGTGAAAGTCATCTTACTAACTCTAGAGGTGATTACTGCACAAAAGTGAGTACCAGCCTTATAAAAATTATTTTCCCCTACTTGCCTCAGGGGAGTAACCTTTTGATGGACAAGTAAAATGAGTACAAACTGCACATCAAGGCTTGTAAATTTTCATGGCAATTTTATTAGGTTAGCATAAACTGCAACCGGTGAGGCATCCTTTGGTGTGAAGGAAAAGAGTATGGGAAACCACTTGTAGTAAGCAAAGACATTAAGATATTAAGTATTCCTAAGAAAAATGTCACCCACAAATCAGGAGCAGGGATGTACTATAAAATTTTATTTATTCTTAAACATTCATTACACCTGCATTTTTCTCTCTTCCCCAACCCTAACAAGAAAAATTTTATTTTGAGTTTTAGTACTGCTTTTCCTCATTACTTCATGGTCATGCCAATAAGCCTCTTCACTAAGTAAAGTTCAGTCTACAACCCAAATCAAAATTGTCATGGAAGCTCTTGACAGATCCCTGCTCTTGGTTTCCCAGGTGAAGCGCATCAGTCTACTAGGACTTAACATTCATGGTTACTCAGCCCCACCATACCTTATTGGTGCAGTTATCCTAAAGTTGAAAGCATTAAAGGAACAGGAAGAAAGAACACAAGATGAGCGTCTGAACAAGACAGACTAGACGATTTAAATTGTTACGCTGGAGGATATGCATTGAATATTGCTTTTCTGAGGAACCAAATGAATGAGAATTGAATCTCCCAGAAAGCACTTAAATTAATTAGAAAGCACTTAAGTCCAGTCAGACTGTCCCAAAGGTTAAATCTTCTGTAACTTAAGTGCACAGCAGCAGCAGCTTTTCCAACATGCTGTTCCATTGCAACTCAATGGAAGTAAAAAGAAAGCATTTTTATGCTACTCTATGATTACCTGTTTAGATTATAGGATACTTTCCTGCAGTTTAGACATCATCAGGATAAAATTTCAGTTTTACAGTAGAATAACCCAAAGACCAAATGATTGCATATGACCCCTTATCATTCAAATCAAGGAAACTCCCAACAGGATGTATAAAGCTCTTCTTTTAATCAACAAATATGTCTGCTGCTTTAAAAAAAAGCAAAATAAAAAAAAATCACAACGTTTAACATGTAAACATGTACTCTATTTGCTTTACTTCTTACAAATTTTATGCAAAAGCCTACAAACATTTGTACTTCAAGGCTTCTTCCTAGCTAAGTAAATCAATGCTCCTGTCTTACTGCGAGCAAGTCCTGCACCAGAACCTATGAGATTAATAGATATTAACAACCTTGCACGTATCTATCAAAAAAAAATAAAAAATAAAAAAGGCTCAGCTAGGCCAAGCACAGAGGTTAGCAAAGTAGATGGAAGGGCCTTGCTGGACTATATGGTCTCTTGCTGTTCCAGAATATTACCAAGCGGTGGAAGGTTTGTAAAGATGACAACTTCCTCTAGATAGATGCAATACTGTACTTACCACTTCTGCCAAGGCTGAAATTACTTTGCCCAGTGTTGTGAGAGACTTGTTGATATTCGCTCCTTCCTGGAAAAACAATCATTTGATGTGGTGATTCACACTACTCAAACAGGGACTCTGGTCAAGACTAAAAGGAGCTGGAGATCATGGCAAGTGTCGTGAAAGTAGATGTCTTAGATTGACAAAGTTAGTTTTACGGTGATCACACTGCCATGATTATCTGGGTCTTAACATTCGTTTATCACACAGGTACCTCCACTAATTTTATCATCTAAAGCTTGACCAAAACATGGGTTACCAGTCTAAAAAAAGCTACTTCATGAAGAAATAACCTTTACACCCACCATATAAAAATCACACATTAGTGAAGGCAAAGGTAGATATTTTAAAATATCAGAATTAAAAGAGAACCCACAAGCATTTTCATGCAGTGTGTTATGTTTTTCTTTTAAGTATCCCAATATGAGAATTACATGCAATTACGTAACTGAACAAACAATCAGTCTCTGAAAATAGGGGGCCTCTTTGGTTCTAGACAGCATACCGAAGAGGTCTCATTTTTGCACAATAGCTAATGTGTTCAAGAACAAAGGACTATTGTAACATACCCATTACAACAGCCATAGAAAGATTAAAAAAATAAATAAATAAAAATCAAATTGTTACTATTCCACAGCATCATTGATCAATGGGGCTGAAGTTCTGGATCTTTGATAGGACTGAATTTTTTATATTCTTATTTTAGTTATTTTCTTCTCCATTCATTACTTAATAAGCAGAAGGGTATCCTCAGACATCAGACTAATACACCATTTTCTCCTTCCTCCCTCATACTGCAGTGGCCCAACGCAATCCCATTACCTTTAATCGAGTCCCTTTGGCACCAGTTGAGTCTGCTCTCTCACTCCCAGCTAGATCCACAAGGCTAATCTTGCTGACCTAAAGAGGGAACACACCAATAATCAGAACTAGTTCTCGTGGAATTAGAACAAGAGAAAAATAAGTCTGATACCCCATGATTCATGAAGTATTCTACTGTCCAAAATCACTATAGCCTGCTACAGATTCTACAGCTGTACTGTTTTCATTGGCAATCAATTTCAGAGAAGCAAAGTTGTTTCTGCATTAGGATAAATACATTCTGTTTTAAAGTGCAGCTACACTCTGAAAAATAGCTAAGAGAATGAATATTGTTTCATAAGTATGTAAGGATTTCCAGAGCAAACTGAGTCAAAAGATAACTTAATAGCTAGTGCTGCAAATAACCTAGGATGTAGAAAGAAAAAAAGACATGCTATGTTTATTCATATTTGTATATGAAAAGTCAGTAATAAAGAACTGGGACAAAAGCAAAACAGAATGCAGGTCACTATCCCATAACCCTGAAGAGCCAAAACAATTCAGGAGGGAAAAACTTGGGTTTTGTCAGCACAGGCAACAGATCTGACTCAAAATACACACTGGGATCAGATATGTGAAAATGGTTCGTTTTTTATATAGTCACTTTTGCATACAGAGCCTCTTTGCTCTTCCACTACTCAAACCAACAGCAAGGCCAAACATCTCCACTCATACAGAATGTACTTCCTTTTAACATGCAAATTCCACCTGTTTTGTTTTGCCTGAGTATCACTAAAGCAGGCCTATGACTGAGAGAGGCTGCAGAGGATAGTTAATGAGGCAGCAATTAGTTAGGCACTGCCAAGCAGAAACACTGAAGCTTCTGTGTACAAGCAGGAGGAAATTTTACTTCCCAGCTCATTCCAGATCCATCTTTCTTCTTGCTGGGTCTACTTTCCTGCTCCCTCCCCACCCCACCACCTCAATATCTTTGCCATTCCTGCTTCACCCATCTCAGCCACTATTTCAAACACAGTTTAGGAACAAAGCCCAGAGGAAAACAAAACACAAAAAACCACAACAGTAATAAAAGTGCTCTGACAGGGTTGATATGGCATATAAGTAAATTCTCCCCCACTGAGAAGTACATCACGATGAGAGACAATTCCTACTTCCACCCCCAGCAAAATAAGGTAATTGAAAGCAGAATTAAGGTGATGGTCAGTTTTTCTCACTCCTCTACCTTCTCCGTGCAGAGGTCAGTTTCTGTGTCATGTCTCTTCTGAGTAAAGACAATCGTAAACACAGCGTGAGAGCGGCTACTTGTTTCATTCATGTTTGTAGCTGCCACGGTCCTAAAAAATAAAAAGTTAGACATTCATTTTTTAAAATGATCAGTAGGCTCCATGCTGCAACTACAGTTATCTGAACAGTTTATACTGAGTACTGTCAATCTACACAATTACCTGTGCTTCTCTAATGCTACCCCCACTCCCCCCTCTGTACCAGCCTCCTTATATCATCCTTCCTTTCTCCACAGCCTGCTATATGGATTAACCAACCAGAGAGTATGGCTGACAGGCCAACTTTACTGTTCCTCACCTTTTGGGTGGCTAAAAGTAGATTTTGTTTTAACTGATTTATCACTGTATTTTTGTATACAGAGAAAGCTAAAATTAAAAGGCATGTTACCAGAAGGAGGGATAGCTCAGTGGTTTGAGCATTGGCCTGCTAAACCCAGGGTTGTGAGTTCAATCCTTGAGGGGGCCACTTAGGGATCTGGGGCAAAATTGGTCCTGCTAGTGAAGGCAGGGGGCTGGACTCGATGACCCTTCAGGGTCCCTTCCAGCTCTATGAGATAGGTATATCTCCATATATTATAATTGTAACTACTAACGTATTTTACCAAAAGCTACTGCAAACAAGGCATCAATAAAATGATTTGCGAAACCATTTCATAATACAAATTAGCGTTTGCCTCTAAATTGCATTAATGCACCAAAGTGTATTTTCACACCAGGTTTAATTCCTTTAGCAATTTTTAAAGCAAGTTCTAGCTCCACGTATGACAAGAGCTGCACAAAGGGGATTTCAAACCTGGCACTATACATCATGGTTCCAGATGTGGAGCAAGACCACCACCACCCCAACTGGTACTGAGTGCACATCCACATCATAACCAACCTGGCTTTGTTCCCAGCATCCATGAGGTCTGCAATGTCTGTATAAGAGGTGACTGCTAACTTGGACAGATCCTCCACATAGGGTCCGAGCAGAGGGTGCTCTCGCACCCGCAAGTTCCCCTTGTTCTTCGGGTTCAATAAGTCTCGGACTCTCTCACAATAAATCTCCATGTAACTGACCTGTGAATAGATTTGCATGGATAATTTACGGGTCTTGAAGGCCTCATTTTCTGTTGAGTGAAGCTCTGCAGCATTTAGAGCACCACCATTAGGAAGGAGTCCTTCAGTTAAAAGGTGCATCCACAATTAAGATATGTGGCAGCTTGACACACTCATGGGGAGAAGGAGAGAGCAATCCCCCGTTAGGTCTAAAACATAAACTTCACACTCTCTATCCATAGCAGTTTCTCTCCTCAACTTTTTCCTGGTTGGTCCAAACTAATATCTGTGCTGCAGATCTTACTTTCCAGAAATTGTGCCACCTAATTCAAATCCACTACTTATGTAGGTTCCATGATGAAATTAAGAGTTAGTAAAATATATCTTTGAGATTAAGCCCCATATTCTGCTGTATGTTCAATCATGCCACTTTTGGCTCTCTAGTATTTAAAGCAGCACACACTGCAGGCCAGATAAAAATCCCAAGCCTCCAATGCGCTAACAATGCCAACTATAGTTACATGTCAGACCTGCACACTAACTCCAGCACCATTACAAAGCTAAAATTCTCTTAAGAGCGTAAGTTTTAATTGGCATGTTTCTCAGGGCACCAAGCTTATCCCATGTTAACAGATACTTAGTGACTTCAGCATCCAAAATATTAAATGAAACAGTAAATTATTCACTTTCATTCTGTGGGAAGAATTCAGATGGAAGCAGCAGTTTTAGAAATACAAAAAGGAAACCCAAATATCTAAACCAGGACCAAAACCCAGAGACAAAGGAACTTAAAATATCAAGTGGGTCACTGTTGCACAAGCAAATGTTTATTTTAACATTTACATAATAATTTCTGCAACCCAGTTCTAGCCTTTCCCCCACCAAGTTTGTCCCATGTCCACTCAGAGCCTTCCATCACAATGAAGATCATTTTTCTGGCTTCCTTGCACAGCTCTCTCTTGACTCATCATCCACTCTTGCATCAAATAGTGGAAACAGTTTGAAAGTACACTCTACCCCGATATAACGCTGTCCTCGGGAGCCAAAAAAATCTTACTGCATTATAGGTGAAACCGCGTTATATCGAACTTGCTTTGATCAGCCGGAGTGCATAGCCCCGCCCCCCCGGCGGCACAGCTTTACCGCGTTATATCCGAATTCATGTTATATCGGGTCGCGTTATATCGGGGTAGAGGTGTATGTTGCTCTTTCCTTTCACAAGTATTAAGCATGCTGTCCACGTGACATTCCCACCCTCTGATTAAGCTCAAGTTCCAAAGTGACCCAATGCTTTAAAACCTATTCAACTAACCAACTTTCCTGACTGTAAATCAGTAGCCTTTTCACAGCTCTAGAATTCACTAAAAAGCTAATAATTGGAGTAATCTGCTTACTTAATTGTCTTGTTTTTGTATCCATTTCTTTTAAGTTGGATTTGATTTCTTTATTTCAGAGCTTGCAGCACATTATTCTGTTTTATGTTAACTGGTCCATTAAAATCAGTGCAAATATTTTTCCTTTTAGAGTTTTTACATTTTTCCCCAATTGCATACTCTGACCACAAATGAGAAAGATAGGTTGAGAAAGTTACTAATTTCAGGAAGCTATATGAAAAGACGAGACCTGAAGAAGAGCACTGTATGAGCTCAAAAGCTTGTCTCTTTTATCAAAAGAAGTTGGTCCAAAATAAATAAATAAATAAAATAAAAATATTACCCTTACCCACTTTGCTTCTGAAAGAAGAGGGCATTCTAAACATTGTGGATCAATGTCAGATAAAGACCGTCATCTCAAAGTTCTAATACTTACAACCAAATTCCTTGTGCAAACAGGTTCTAAATTTTTTATGAGTAACATTCAGTTCAAAAGAGTTACAGACTCTCTTAAAATGGGGTCTGCTCTGAAAAAAAAAACTAAAAATTGATTTGAGTTCCACAAATGTTGTATAATTGTTAAATTTGTTTAGTTTACACATTTAAAAGATCATTTTGCTAAATGCCCTTCAATCTCACTCTGGGAGCTGAGACTCAAGTTGCACTCTGATTTACCCCACCATCACCTGTAAGAAAAGATTCTGCAGTCAGAACTTGGTTACAAAACTTGTGTGTGACCCAGAAGAGAATCCAGCTGATTATCTCTTAATTGTGCTGACTTGGAGACTAACAGAAATAGACTTATTTGTCTGGAAAGTGAGCAATTATAGCTAAACACACAGAGCAGATCTGCCAACCAAAGTGCTATTTTTACAGTCCACATTTTAATCCTTTGCCAACTACAAACATACAGATCTTCCTGCACATTCACTTGGCTAGTAGCCTGGAAATTGCCTTTGTTCTAGGACTTAGCACAGAGGACTAGTTTGGTCAGTTGGGGCTCAGTCTATAACATTCTCTTCCTGTCAATTTTTTTCCCAGTACATATTCTGCATGAACTATGTTCCCATTCCACTTATGGAAGAGAATGGCACCCCCCCAGTAGCAGGCTAACAGAAGATTCCTGCATAAGATTGCAACATCAGATATTCTAAACTAGGCCTACATTTAATAAGAACTGAAGTAATGACTAAAGGCAATTAAGAGAACACACTGAATAGGTTTCCCAACCAATAGTGGTAAAATGTTTGCAAGTTCATTTTAAGGCTTTTCAGGCCCAGAATCCATATTCATACAGACTAGTTTACCTTGGAAAGGCTTTGTTCATACATTTGTGTCAGGTGAGAAAGGGGAGTCGAGTGTTCATGAACATATGAAGCAGAAAACAATACCAACGATGTAGCAGCTTCTTCAGATCAGCAGCCTCATACCCACTAACAGGAACATGCCTCAGTCCACCAGTGTACTCACCTCCACAGAATACGACATCGCCTCATTACTGTTGTCATTGATTTGCTCAAACAGTTCTTCACACAGCTAGAGAGAGAGAAAGCCTGAGTCAGACAGCAGTCATGAGTGAGCAATGACAAATAATTACTGTGACTCACTCTGTTCTCCTTCTACCCTTCCTATCTCCAAAAGCCACTTTAATTATGTCAAATCACCACCGCACAGTGTCCTGGTAAAAATGCAGTTAAACCCCATCCCCAATCACTAGTATTCAATCCTTTTATTTCTCTCTCATCAACTATGCCTCAGTTTAACCAACATTAATCTGCAATATAAAAACAGAATTACTCAACATAAGACAGACAAGGTGGGTGAGGTAATACAAGTCTGTCGCATCTTAGGCGCATTTAACATGTGCGATTTCAGCTTTACGCGGTCGGCAAAAACAAGAAAAAAAAAACAACAAAAAAAGAGAAAACACAATTTAAATACTGTTTCTGTAGTGCGGGTGATTCTGCCCGCCATTACACTCAATGTAATTTTGACTATACGCGGTTTTTGCTTTAGGCGCTGACCGTGGAACATAACCCCAGCGTAAAATGAGACAGACCTGTATCTTCTATTAATCTATTGGACCAACTTCTGTTGGTGAAAAACCAACTTTCGAGCATACACAGAGCTTTTCTTTGGGTCTGGGAAAGGTGCTCCATGTCAGGACTAAATAAGGGTTCCATTATGGGGTGGTAGATGACAACTAGGGGTCATTCTCCCTCCCCTATTGAAGCAGGTTCTCTCCTACAACTGCAGAGGTGTTAACTGCCCACTTCACCTTGAATGGGTCTTTTGCAACATGTGTTAACTCTAACTGTTCCACTTGGTAAGTAGCAGTGACCCAGACCCGAAGAAAAAGCTTCTGTAATTCATCTTTTTTTTTTCCCCATCAACAGAAGTTGGACCAATAGTAGGGTCTCTCTGAGCAGGGAGGTGAAAACATGACCTCACCCACCTTGTCTCTCTAATATCCTGGGATCAACACAGCTACAGCACCACAGTACAAAAATGACAGTAACAATTGAAATAAAAAAAACAGATTATAAATTCTAGAGAATGAGATGATTAAAAATATTAAATCCTCTCCCATCTGGCCATAAAAAACAAATATATCTGGTTATTTTTAGGAGAATAATCCTCAGAGTCCATTGGTTTGACAAAGTTCCAGGAATCAGCTTTGAGGCAACTAGTAGACGCTTAAAATCAGCTAGTAACTTGTTCATATGAAGGCTGCTGAAGCTACCCAGACAGACTCGATAGGAGAGATTCTGCTTTGTTTGAGGCTTGTATTTTGCTTACTTAAAATTAAGATAAATTAAGCTACCAATAGTGGAGCAGCATATGTTATAGCTGGAAACGCATTAGAAGAATTGGGACTGCAGGGGGGGGAAGCATGGGTATGGATGGGAAAGGATAGAGGGTAGAAGCAGGCCTCAGGGGCATCAGTACCTAAACAAGCCATTGCATGTAAGATATGCAGCAGTGTGGACAGAGTGACAGGGGATTTTAGGAGCACACACTCCGAACAGTTAAGTCAGTGCATGGTTTTAAGATATCACTATTTTAGACCTCCACATAGATGTGTCAGAGGTTGGCTGGTAGGGGATCTAGTGAACATGAGAAAGTGGAAGACCACAGACTACATTTGTGCATGGAGGACAATTTTGCCCCTCCTGCGTATTTTTGTGTGCAGGGAAGGCGGAGGAACCAGTGAGTATATTTCAGACAGAAATAATGCTTTCCCTTGTACGTAGTTAGTTGGTTTTATTCTTCTGAGAGATAATCTCTCAACAAGATGCAACTGGAGGAAGGGAGGGAGGAGAGGCTAGTAAGAACCTAAAGTAGATAACAGGAGCAATATTCTGGTTAGCTAGTTTTTAACATGGCCTTTGATTTGTATAACCTTAGGGAGCTAGAAAGATGAAAAAGCATCCCCAAATTTACAGTGGAAAAAGCAAATGAAGAAACATCAAGTTTCTGTGTAAAGGCTTTGGACCCATTTCAGGTGTTATGCTCAAAAAGGGGTTAAATTCACAGAGGAAAAACAAGGTGTTAGATGTATGAACAACATTCCTTATTAACTGTGTTCTGCACACATCTATGAGTAAAGTTTTCCGAAATACGTGGTTCACATTTACATCTAACCCAGGGGTTGGCAACCTTTCAGAAGTGGGGTGCCAAGTCTTCATTTATTCACTCTAATTTAAGGTTTTGCGTGCCAGTAATACATTTTAACGTTTTTAGAAGGTCTCTTTCTACAAGTCTATAATATATAACTAAACTATTGTTGTATGTAAAGTAAATAAGGTTTTTAAAATGTTTAAGAAGCTTCATTTAAAATTAAATTAAAATGCAGAGCCCCCAGGACCTGTGGCCAGGACCCGGGCAGTGTGAGTGCCAATGAAAATCAGCTCACGTGCCGCCTTTGGCACACGTGCCATAGGTTGCCTACCCCTGATCTAACCTATGTGCCACTGCTAGTGGCAACGGAACACTTGTTATGTATTTGACTGCAGAGGTTTGAGCCATTAGCAGAGAGCAATGCTTTCTGTTCTCTATTTCATACCTGGGGCACAGAGCCAGTAACTCCTGCTGCTGATCCTATAGCAGAACAATGACAGACTATTCAGCAAATTTATTTATTGAGGCTGAAACCCAATCTCCACTTTCCACTTTAATGGGAAAATTCCTTCCAAAACATGCACACAACATATCACCAATGCCAGGACAACATGAGAGCTGGGCCGAGTGTGGCAAAAGCACCATGCAGCCAACAGCTACAGCATCTTGAACGTTAGACACACCTGGTACAGCCTTAATGAAATATCTGCCATGAATTTCCCAGGGCATTCTTTCAGGCTCTTTACGTTATCATGGACTAAAACTTGTCTCAAAATAAATGCTTTTGGGGGGATAGGGTTAGTTTAGTGTGTTTATGCAAATCAGTATCTCAACATTCCTACCTATTTTATTTCTCACTTAGTAATCTATATGTAAATATATACACACACTGCTAAAGACAGTGAGACATTCATTTCCCAGGGTGGAAAGACAAGACTGATTCTCCAGACCTCCCTCTCTCAGAGTTTCATCAATGACACCACCTCTTGGATTCTTACTGAATAAGTATTCCTGTACTGTCCTGTCAACAATCAGAGCAAAAGCCAGGAAACTCAGTGGAATCAGACATTTATCTTACCTTACTGAGTTTTTGTTTGTTTGTTTTGGGAAGAATTACAAAGGGCAGATACTGCACTAAGTATTTTGTTCTTGGTTTTAAATTCTGTAGAACTGTTCTCTTTGGAATAATTTCTCTACTTCTCCTAAATCTGAGTCACTCGTTCTTACATTTCTTTTTAATTGCCTGAGGTAGAGGTTAAATGTGACAGAAGCTATATCTCCTCTGAACAATCTACACAAGATATTAGCCCCATTTATTCTACAAAAAACAGCTAAGTTTAAACAGTTGAGAAGTACGTTTGCAACCAAGCTGTGCTGTATCATGTTGGTTTCTTGCAAGTATGGACAGAAAAAATGATTTTATAGTCATGTTAGACAGCAGTGGTAGCCTATGTCAAGACTGACTGCACCAGATCCAAGGTCTATGCTTTCCCTCCTGAAAATTAAGATTTGGTTCTTTGTGAACCATTACTGCAAGGTAACAAATTATACAGTAGCAAACATTTAAATATGTTTTGTGAAGTAAATACCCAGCCTGGGCTTTGTTACCTGTGGGATGATGCCTGCCTGGCTTTCCTCCTGTTTGCCCATCATGGTGTAGGATTTCCCAGCTCCAGTCTGCCCATAGGCGAAGATACACACATTGTAGCCCTCAAAGGCATGTAACAGCATCTCCTTCCCAATATCATTGTACACACGGTTCTGAGACGCAAAGCAGGGATCTTCAGGCTGCAAAGATTAAAAGAGAATAAATACTGCCTTCTACTCCCACCCCAGAGGTCTAAATTCAGAAAGGTATTAAGAGTTATTTCACACTTAAAGAAACCTTGTGGGTCAACCCACAGTGGAAGGTAATGTTGGTGATTCTCTTACAGACAGGTTTTCAACACCAGTTGAAGCAGAATGAAAACAACTATTTAGGCAATGTCACTCTGCTGGTGGGGAATCTATCTATTACCATTGCTGGTACTGCTGAAGTTCTGTGCAAAATCCCACAGACAGTATTTTGAGTGTGTAAGAAGGGAGAACAAGCACAGAGTTAAAAAGAGGATCAAAGTGAACAAAGAAGGGATGGGGCAGAAAATCTCAGATGGGTTAAGGCTGGACAGGCCCCTGGGGGGGGAGAGGGAGGGGGGAGCATTGTTTTTTGAGTGAAAATTGTATTTGAGTTCCAATTACCAGTCTCAACAAGCCATGAAAATGAATTAACCTGTTTTGCATCTGTCAGATTCCATTTTCTACATCCCCATCTAGATTTATAATTACAGTACAACTTCACAAATTTGTATTAATGACTACAAACCCACTGTGAATTGATACACTTCTCCAAGTTAGCAAGTAGGTGAACAAAGCAAGAGTCAGGACAATGTATCAAAACAATTTCATTTTGGCAACGACAGTTTAGTATTGATAACACTTAACTACCTGATGTATATTTTGTCTCTCTAGGCATTTGTATTGTGTTTATCTAAAATTTAGCATGATGTAAAACAGTGACGCCCTACTAAACACAACAACTTACTACAGCCAGGGATGGCTCCAGGCACCAGCGCACCAAGTGCGTGCCTAGGGATGCAAGCTGCGGGGGGGCGGCCTGCCGGTCGCCGTGAGGGCGGCAGTCAGGCTGCCTTCGGCACCATGCCTGCGGGAGGTCCGTCGGTCCCGCAGCTTCGGTGGCAATTTGGCGGCGGGTACGCCGAAGGTGCGGGACAGGTGGACCTCCCGCAGGCATGCCGCCAAAGGCTGCCTCACTGCCGTGCTTGGGGTGGCAAAATACATAGAGCCGCCCCTGACTACAGCCTCATCTACTACTCAAGCTTTGCAGAGAAGGGAGACCACTGTTTGTGTATGCACAAATTAGCAATTTTTACAGTATTTTAAAAGGACTCCGAATTTCTAAAATGTAAGTGTGTGGCATTAATGTACTTGGGAAGGAAAATATCAAGACCTCTGCTTGAGTGTCAAGTAGAAGCATGAACAATCTTGTTCCTGTTAAAATCCATGTGAGAAGTTTGATTTTCATTTATTTTACTGAATGACAGAAAGCAAATATAGCCTCAAAAGCCTTATGCTGAATATGGAAATCCCAGTCATGACCACTAAAAATAATCAAGACTTCTTTCAGTCTAAGGCCTCTTTCACAGCACCAGCTGATAGAGGATTTTCTGGTCCAAGAAATAGTGGAGCAGATTAATTCCGAAGTTATTTGCTCTGCCAACTCCTCTATGGAAAACAACATTCAGGGGATTTTTAATAAATTGACTAAGATGGAAACCAACATAGAAACACACTATGGAAAAGTACAGCACTTGGACAGTATGATTAAATTCTCTGAAAACCATGATGCTGAACAAAGAGGGGCTAATTACAAAACTAGCAGAGGGCAGTATGGTTACAGACCATCAAATCAAGATCCCAAAATAAAGGAGTTCTAGGTGTTCCTCCTCTCAGGCCTATTTTCTTCTATGGAAAGTACAACGCCAAAAGTCCTGAATCCAAGGGTAAAAGATTTGACTTTGAAAAAGCCTACTACACTCCTACAACGGAAAGCCCTAGAGAGGAAGCACCATCAAAACTGTCTGATCAGAAGGATCAAGGTAGAGTTTTGCTTGCTGCATGTACTATAAAAAGTGCAATTTAAACGGGGTCAAACTGCTGTATTACCCAGACCTGAGTACAACCTCAGAGGCTATTCTAAGACTTTTTGTGAACAAAACTGAATCCTCCATTTTGTAGCTGGCGAAGTTGTCACTCACTTTCAATGAGAAATCATTGTATTTTGGGATCAGACATCGGCATCCAATTACTTGACTCTACCCAACACACTGCTCAAGGCAAGGTCTAGGACACAAAGATGACTAACAGAATTCACTGTGTATATTAACATCCTCTTTTGTTGACATGCTCCCCTTCTCCTTTGGCTAGCTGGAGAAGCCCTTGTTGAATTATTTGGCAACAGTTTTCTTTATGCAATATATTATACATTACAAGTGAGATGGTTTTCTGCTGCATCAATTATAAAAGATTACATTGATGGTGTGAAACCAGAACACCTTTTGTAGGAATATCCTTTTAATGATTACTCAAATATTCTCTCTCCCCTCATAGCAGTGGACACTGACACCATTTTTTTTTTTTTGGAAGAATGGTCATGATGTAATAGGAGTGCTGGTTGATTTTAATATTAGACTGCAACTTTAATAGCAAGTTCTTCTTGAAGATGTGCATGACCTAAAACGACAGCAAAAGCTGTGGATACAAAAGCCACGTTTTCATCTATTAGGGTTTAGTCTCTATAGTGCTCATGGTGTTTTTGCATCTCTGCTTGATCTATGTAATATAATTGTATGGTTTCTTCACAACTGCTTTATTCAATAAGAGGTTTCATTAAAAGCTCTGTGCATATATAAAGTTTGAGCTTTGGTCAAGAACACATTATCTGAGGGTGTCAACCAGTGCAGAAATGTCAAATTCTCTTTCCATCAGCCAGATTAAATACTGATGTTTAGCTGATGAGAAAAAAATAGGATGATCTCTTTCTCCACCTTTCAAGAAAACAGGGGAGGGGACCTAATGCAGAGCTGTAGAGTTCTGCTATAGAACAATCACTGAAAGTTAGCAAGATTTCAGATCTAGCTCTCTGGAGAGGTGGAGCAGAATGCTTAGAGGACAAAAGCATATTGCTTTTACAGTTATAGGAAATCTGGATCACTACTCTGCCTTTCCCTGGCAAGCCAGTGGAATCCAGATCACTTTTTTCACTGTGTGATGTGATATGAGAGAGAGATTTTTTAAAGTCTTCACTTTTTCTAGCAGAAATTAGAATGGAAAAGTTACTTTTGTGGCTCAAATTCCACTCTGTAGCTGCTTGAACACACATTTTTCTATGTTTTTCCCCTCCTTCCTCTTTCAAACACACCCCCAGACCTTACTCTTTCATATTCCCAGGATGGAAAAAAGCTAGAACAGAGACAGAGCTCTGAACTTGAATCACTCAAAGTACAATAAAGTCATAGTAGGAGCAGCAGGTTGAAGTGGGGTGTCAGGAGACAATCCAGGACAGTCTGACTGGTAAACAGTTTTTGCTACAGTACATTCAGAAACTTACCGAGGTGTGAGACCAGTAGGAGTAGTCAAAGCTGAAGGACTTTGGTGCTTCCTTGGGGTTCTTTGGGTTGATAATACCTAGAAGAAATAAAATTCAGACTCAGCTATCCAAGGCATTTAGGGACATAAAATGAAAACCAAGAGAGTCAGATCACGAGCTGCAACAAGAAATGTTATGACAATTGACCCTCAGACCCAGTCAATATGGCTGTCTTTGTATAGCCAGAGAGTTCATAAATTACATTGAAGGACATAAAATCAGGATGGTTGTTAATACCACAACCTCACAAAAAACAATATTTCTGTAGGGGCTTCGTGAAGCAGGTCAGGGAAAGGCAGATACAGTCATAAGGGAATGCACCTACTAAACAAAGTTCATAATAAGCAACGATGCAAGAGACTTAAGTAGGTCATTCTGCTTGTTCTGTCTTTGGACTAGTGAAGATTTCTGGAGTGGTGGGAGGGGTGCAAGGAGGAGTATTAAAGGAAGAGCCAAAACCCACAAAAGCTCGAGGCACTTCAATAATGATAAGCTCAAGAGCCCTGGGATTTCACAGCAGGACAACTGAAGCTTATTTTGAAATTCATGTTACAGTATAAGGATAAAAGCCCTTGGCCTATGGATTTTCTTTCAGAAGCTCAGGATTCTACAGGACATCATGGGAGGCAATGAAAGGAGGTGGAGGAGGATCTACAAACATTTCAGGGATTACACTGATATGACATATTACAACATTCTTCTACAAATAAAATATGTGCAAAGCCCACATGGAGATTTTAATAGGACTGACATTAAACGAACTAAGCCAAACTATTTGTAAACCTTGCCTTCTGCATACGACTATTCAATCCCATAGAAACCCAAATCAAACCCTGCTTTTATTCCCAGATCACAGCAACAAGGCAACATTTCACCCTTTGAAACCATCAATATAATTTACTTTTTAAGGTGACCCCACTCCTGGGGTAAACTTTAGGTCAGCAGACAATAAAAGAATATCACATCTATAATTTGTTACAGCCTTCTGGAGGACGTCTACAAGTTTAAACCTCAAACAGTCTTAATGAACAGAGCTATAGGCTCTTTACTACAATCTCACTAAGGTATTGAAAATAAGAACTTAAGACAGGGGTGGCCAAAAATGTACTGGCCCCCTGAGCCACATATCACAATCTTCAGAAGTCACACCTGCTGGGGGCTGGAACTCGGGGCTTCAGCCCCACAGAAGGCGCCTGGTGGGACTTGGGGCTTCAGCCCCGCTCCTGCTGAAGCCCCAAGCCCTGGCAGGTGCGTCCCACGGGACTGAAGACTGAAGACCCCCTCCCCCCTGGGCAGAAGCCACTACCTCACCACCTCAAGCTCTTCTTTCCCCTCCCCCCCCCCCCAGTCTGGTAGGTGGAGAATGGGGGGGGCAGGGAGACTGCGAGCTGCACTTTAATGGTAAAAGAGCCACATGTGGCTCGCAAGCCACAGTTTGGCCTTCCCTGACGTAAGATATGCCAAAGGCGCAAACAATTAGTTCATCTAATATGGAATCTTGCAGTGATGTGCCAATATTTAAAAAATGGACTTTTAAATGTTTTGCTTCAGTCAGGGATACACATCTGTAGGCTTGGAAGGATTAGATTTTTATCGGTAAATTCTTATTTCACTGTACACGGACAAAAAATATTTCCATGATAATAGAAACTTACAGATGTTCAAAGAAAAATGCTGCTTGAGAACTTGTTTGATTTAAAGATATTTACTTTGTATATTTGACATGTGTTAATTTGTGTTTAATGCTTTAACTTTTTGAATCTCAACATCTACTGCGATTAAATTGTCTGAGCTCCCCCCATAATTTTCTGCAATTATGAAAATGTAAATACATAAAAATCTAAAATATGCTTTTAAATAGATCTGTGAAATTATGAAAAATTAAAATCAAATTCTACCATGCCTACATGTAGCACTCCCCTCCCCTCCAGGCACACACCAAAATGCTCAATTCCATACTCTTTCCCTTTCCCCAAATCCATCCATCCATCCTTCCCCCCCAGACCCCTCTCTCAATCTACCAGATTGATCACTCCCCAGAAATTCAGTTCTCCTAAGGGGCCCCTCTACCTGGCAGCTTTTTGCAGTGATAGCTAGGTGTCATATGGACTCTGGTCGGGGTGGGGGGGTCGATTGTGGAATGAGCCCTAAATGAGTTGTAGGCTGCAATGCTCTTTGGTTCTTAAGCTGAGAAAGGCCTTCCCTAGTTGGTGTGGGACCAAGTCTTCCCTGGTTAGTTTGAGGGACTGGTAGAACAAGATTCCAGTGTTCAAACTGAAAGCTGAGGTTAGGCAAGCAAGTACTGATGGGAAGAATTGAGCAACAGGATTGCCACTCAGTGAAACAGCAATTTAGCCTCGCCTCTCCCCCTAGTGTCCTGCTGGAAAGACTGGCAGGAGGAGAAAGGGGATGTGGAATATCCCATGTGCACTCCAAGTAGCCCTGGTGGAGAATGCAGGAGGGAAGGATCCATTTCCAGCAGAGATAACAGATATATCAGCAGCCTGGCCAGGGGACCAACTATGACACAGCCTTAGGCAGCCGTGCAGGTGAGTAAGAGGATCCTCTGCCAGTCCCCTGTGCAGGCTTTTCGGGATGAGGAGTCCAGGCATCGGGGGGCGGGGGGGGGAAGAGTAGGTTTTATGGGGCTGCTAATTTATCCCTGTGATTAAGTAAGATGGGATGGGAGAGTGCTGGCCATGGCTCCGCTCTCCCCACAACGGACCAACCAGAGTAGCAGACTGGACATTGAGGGGGGCATGCAGCAACTGGCAATGGGTCAATGCAGCACACTCTCTCCACCTTGTATAACATGGAAATACTTGACTCAGAGGGATGCATCTGTGTCAATTGGTTTTGGAGCTGTTCTGGGGCTGGTGCATCTGCATGCTGCCCTACACTCAGGGCTACGAGTACAGTCTGAATCCAGGCCCGAGTAAGCAGCTGCTAAATCAACCTCAGAGTCCAAGGGGCTGAAGTTTACACAAATCTTTGATTTTAGGGAAGGTCTGGATTTTGTCTTTCAAATGGGACAATCTTTAACTACAGCCTCCTGCAACAGCAGTAGAGCCCACTTGCTTCCTCCTTTCAACCATAGTGACTGGCTTACTTTGATTTCACATTGGTTGGTAGCAAGTTATGTGCTTTCAAGGCCATCTCCACAAGGCAAAGGGCTAAACATCTATTTTTAAAAAAAAGATTATTCTCTCTGGGTACCAAAAGTCAGATCTGATAGTGTGGTTTACATGTCCCCTCTCCACCTCAGTGGCATCCTGCCTCTGGCAGTGACCCATAACCCGTATGAAAGAGTGCAAAACCCACCAAGGACCTAACCAGTTGTGCAGGGCTATACAGGGGTGGAGGTGGGAGTTCTTCCTGCTCCTACAGACAGTTTATACCCTGAAGCCAAACGCCGATCTTCCTTACTAAAGGCCGTTTCTCAAATATTTAGCCTAGGTACTCTATACTTCTGGGAAAGCTTAACCCTTTTTCCTATAAGCGTGTCCTAGTCTACAACACCTTTATCTCTTATCTCAGTCATTACAAACTAAGTTCCAAGGGGAACTGAGACCTTTGAAAACATATAACCTCAGAATTCCCTTCCAAGATTTAACAGCTATACCAGATCCTGCATCCCTAAGCAAGGCCACTATCCAAGGCTATGGGATGGGAAGGGGATCTCTGCCCCAGACTGCTGTTTTGGCCACAAATAGCAACAGTTGCTATTGTACTTCTACTGGCCAATTCCACTTTACTTAGACATTCCTGCCTTATAAAAGCTGACAGACATGCAAAGCCAAGGATTAATATGTCTTACACCAGTATGCTCTCACCTGGCAAAGACATGTTGCTTTGGATAGCAACATGGGCATCATAACATTAGTAACAAAAAACAAATTGGTAACCTAAGCAATCAAATGTGGCTTCAGTTTCCCTTTAGTTGTCTCAGCCAAGCCATAATAATTCTACGGCACACACATTTCAGCCATCTCTAGAAATCAGAAAAACCCAAAACCAATCCCTTTGGTTCAGTTTTCCAGGGTTCCATTCCCATGATGCTGTGCTTGCTCTTATTATTCCCTTCCCACATCCCACTCATTCATAACCATCACCATTCACACCACTGAAAAGTGATGAGAGGCTGTACTTCCTTGCAAGGAACAGGAAATTGTGTGCTCACAAGAAGGGATTAGTAAAACTAGTTACCAAATGAGTTCGAAGTAACATCCTTATGAGTAAGTTCTCCGATTTCAAAGCCAAAGTTTATAAGTGAAAGTAATTTTCACCATTAAGTGCAGAAATTGATAGAATCCATTCCCATCTCCCTTAAGTACACCTTAGCTTGATAACAACTCCAAGCAGATAGAGAGGCAGATGCAATAATGCTAACTGTCCTGACAATTATATTCCACTATGTCACTTAATCCCAATACCATGCCACTGCCATTCCAAACTCTACAGGTACTACAAATGCAAGAGGAGTAAAGGCTGAGGGAAAGAAGCTGCTATCCCCTCTTCCGCATCCTGCACTCCTACAGAGTCCATATAGCTCCTCCTGACGTGTGAAGCCTGGAATAGACTAGCAGTAAGCAACAGAAACGTGGCCATATCTTTACTGACAAAGGTGTGTTTGTTTTTACTGCAGGATAACTAATGTTTGCTATCCCGCTGTAAAATGTAATGAAGACAAAGCACTGTAGTTTTCCCAGTAGGTCAACTAGGCAAGGTGCACTATGGGTAGACAGTATTGTGCTGACCTGACCTAGCTACCTCAGGGTAAAAACTTGCCCGTGCCTTGTTGCCAGTTGGGATTTTAGAGACAATCGTGCATTAGTTATCTCGCTGTAAACACACCTGTCAGTGAAGGCAAAGCCTACACTTGCACAAGAGTTAACATTGCATTTTAAGAATCTTGTGTCTCAGTAACACTAAAAACAGAACAAGCAGTAGGAACTGTTTAGGGTTACTCAAAGACAAGTTTGTTGAGAAAGTGAACTGTGAATTGTAAGAGCATTAAACTTGAGGACATCTCCAAAAAGATTCTCAACTGCCAACAGACAGACAGTGCATTAGATAAATACTTTCATAAGAGCTTTGTTCAAGCAGGTGATGAAAGATTATGGAACATGAAGAAATCCATGAGAAGGTTAACTTCTTTTACGCAATTAGGTAATAGTGGCTTATTTTAAACACCCCTATTTCCCCAAACAATTATTCTCATAAAACGAGTATGACATGCACACGAATATTTTTATAGGGCTATACAATTTATCACCCAGGGAATGATAACCTTTCACAAGTAAATCACAGTTCAAATTTGCCCCAGATTAGCATTTGATAATCAACACTAACTAGCATGATCATTAACAGTCTCAGAGAAGTCAAAGAAGCAACTACCCTTTTGTCCCAGGGGCTTTCCTTCCATGGAAAAGTTGAGGTACACAAAAACCATACTGGGGAAGTCTTGACCATTGTTGCCCACATTGTGTCTTGAAGACAAAGAGGAAATAGTTATCCAGGATTGTCACCTTTCAAAAAAACATTTAAAAAAAAAAGATCTAGTTTCTCTTAGTCACATATCTGTGATATATAGGGGATTTAGCAGTATACAGACAGACAATGGTGAAATTAGTTTCTCAACATACCCAAGAAACAATATAAGAGAGTCCTATAATCCACGTAAATAGGTTTAGCGTTTCCCAGCTTGTTCTAGCACTTGGAACAGAGCTCCTTAAAATGTAAGCAGATGAAAATACCAATCTCCATGGCAGATGCAAGTCATAAAATAATCATTCTAGTATTCCTCAAAGCTAATTTCTGCCATATTAGCTGCTGGGATAAAGCCATCTAAAATTTATCACAAGGCATCTCACTTAATGCATCTCTTTAAAAAAGATATTTAATGGCAGCCAACTGCTGAGTCACAAAGACAAGAGGGCAGGTGCTAGCGTCCCTCTTAATGAAGATGCTTCAAAACTCCCATATTTTAAAAGATATGGATATTGAGGTTAGGACTGTTGCTGCAATGGCACTAGATATAACATGACAACATCCCTGTCCTAAAGTGCTTATAAGTAACCATCTCAAGCCTCATACTAATAGGTACTGCACTCCTGCCACCCACCTTTTAGGGCTCTCACTGTTGTGAGTTTGACTGGCAGTTTGGGTGGGCACTTTGCTGTGGGACACAGGACACAATTATATCTACACCTTGACATCAGCCTGTGCCCCCTTCCTCCCCACTTTTAAACAACAATATTTACTTTCAACAGGTTTGTTTAAAAACACTATGATCACCATCAACTGTATTACATTTCACACTACAAATATTTCATGAAATAATGAATAACGATACTAAATAGACCGTCCCATTTACAGACCTGTCTACATTATAAAAATCTACCATCTGGGGAGACTGTTCTAGGGATTTAGCACAATTTGGAAACAAGGACTGAACCGCATGGAATTTACGACTGAGTTTTAGTAGTTAAGCACCGCCACATCAGAACTGTGTCTAGGCAACACTGACTGTGCAGTAGCCAGAATGGGGGGGGGGGGGGGGGGGGGGGGGGGGGNAATTGCTTTTGCTAGTGAAACGGATAGCTAGTCTCCTTTCAGAGGGTTAAATACTTAACCCCAAAGGGAATGTTTACTCTGGATTCTGTAGGAGACATTAAATTTATCCACCTGCCCACCCCCCCCATTCACCCATACAAGATATTTTGCTGTGAGAAAAGCAGCACCACACACCACTACTGAACATTTAAAAGCAACAGGAGCATTTCTTGATTTAGTCAAGACAATGCAAATAGGCCCATCTCCTGAAGCTGCAACCTGACCCATTTCCAAGCCTACCAAGGACCTTGGTAACTAAAGATTTTCACCTCAGTGTTTCTATGGCAACAGGCTAGGGCATTTCGCTAAAGAAACCAAATCAAAAGGTGAAGGGTTTGAAGCAGAAATTGACGTACTGTCCTCAATACTGCATCCTGAGGTGCCGAATACATTAGGGCTCCATATGGATCCTTTAGCCCCAGGATGGCACAGCAAGAAATTTTGGTTGAAACAATGTCCAACAACATTAAAATGAATACGGACCACTTACAGAGAAGTTCAGTAGAGTTGAAGTCTATTAATGATGGAAAATGAAAACAGAGTTTACTCTTCTGTGAATTGAAACAAAGTGTTTTGACTCAATTCTCTGCTCATTAGAGGTGCCATTATTTATAGTTCAGGAAATTGAAGGCCTCCATCCAGAGAATAAGTATGGTACCTGCAGATACAGTGCAAACTTCTGACATAGTGCAAGTCTGAAACAAACAGATGGGACTTCAGGTACTGCCTCTGAGGATAAGAATGGAATTCAGTCACTATGGGCTAGTCAATCCTCAATCTCTCTACTAAGGCTGGAAACAAGAGGGCCCCAATTGTAAAAGCAATTTTGTGAGATGCAAACATCAGATCATTAGAACTGAACTGACACCAACTTCATGTAAGACATTGAGCAGTCATTAGATAACTTTCAGTCATCACTGATGCAGGTAAGAGGTGTTCTGAGGTCAGACACCTGACAAGAGAGCAAGGCAGCTAAGAATTAGAAATATTGTTTTTAAAAAGTGCCATGTAGAACTACTTAGGCGTCATACAGCACACACCAACTGATTCCTTTATGGGATAGGTAGATGGATGGAATCTGGCCATTTATGAAGGATGCTGGTTGGGACTTCTGGAGAAAATAAGTAATATTTCTTTGAACAGAAATCTCAATCTAGAATCTGATAGTGCAGACAACTGCACAACAGTAAGAACCAACCTAAAACAATCCATGATCATGCAATAATCAGACACTGTTGGCAACACTTTCCACTGTTATTCACAAAAATCTCAAGCTGTACTGTCACTGGAAAAATGAAAAAACATGCTAGAATTAAAAAACTGGAGCATCAACTTCAATAGCCCCCCCAAAACCCACTCAACATTTAAAGCCTTTTTTTTTTTTTTTTTGGGTAAACACACACACAATCCATGTTAGGTCAGGATGAGACATATTAGTGAGTCATGAA
Source organism: Platysternon megacephalum (assembly GCA_003942145.1). Taxonomy (NCBI): domain Eukaryota; kingdom Metazoa; phylum Chordata; order Testudines; family Platysternidae; genus Platysternon; species Platysternon megacephalum. Next base: position 11,000,474 of record QXTE01000014.1, on the reverse strand, counting down.
ATAGGTCATGATCTATACAACTGTCCCATTTCCTACCCATGACTTACTGCTCCAGTGGTGCTTCACTGCATCATACACAGGTTAATGATTTAATAACAAAGACCTAGGAAATGAGAAAGGCAATAAGGCAGACAATCACAGCGACGCCCACATTACTGCCTTTTTATTTTACAGAATAAACTTGTTTATCTGCTATTTCAGAGGCCCAATGTGGCAATTAACTATTCTGTTTGCAAACTGACAAAGGTTTTTGTGTTGCAGCTATATTTAGTTTTCATGAGAGTGGCACTGCAGTAACTTTGAACATCGAGTTAACCTAAACAGCCAGTTTTAGAAACCCAATCCCTTTTCCAGGACCCTTTCTGAAGCTAGTCAATTTCTTATCATGTCATGTAGAATCTTTCTACCTTCAGTGTAATTTTCACCTGCTCCAGCTCCTAGATTTTACTTAGCGGTAACTAAAGGGAGACTTAAAAACCACACTCTCTCTTATAAAGCCAATATTATGATTTTAAAGGGACACTAATACTTCTCCTCTAATGGAGAAGTACTCTAGAAGTATAGAGTAGGGAAAAAGTAGTTTTAACTTCCTAAAAGATTGTTACAGATACTTCTGTGATCACTGAAGAAACTCACACTAAAGACTTATGGGGATACTGTCATGTTAGAAACCATTTAACAAATGCCCTTACTTGTGTATTGAGACCACACTGTACAGTCCACCTCTTTTCTGGGGAATTAAAAGGGGGAGAACGAGGCATAGGAAGGGTGGGATATTAAAGTTTATGCTCTGTCCAACTTGATGAGTTGCATTGGGGTCCATTTTGGTTCTTTTAAATGGATTATGTATTTTAATTTTACAAATTCCAATATTGGATAAATACTTCTGTTAGAAGACAAGCTACACATTTTCAGTTTTTCATCTTGGAGAATGTTTGTTTCATGAGGAATTAAAAAATCAATGTTATACAGTTTGGATTGCAAAACACTGGAGGGCAGGGGTATGGAACCTCCCATTGCACTTAGAGGTGTCTCACCCCACCCCAAGCAGATTCAGATTCTGTCGAAAGTAAACTTTCATTTAAAAAGTTTCTATCCCTTATGGTTGTGAAGATGAGCCATAAAGCGTCATCTTAGTCTGAAACAGCTCCGGGAAGTGTTACCTGCACACACTATTTTTCTGCATGCTTTGAAACCTATAGGACAAGATTTTTAAATAATTGGGAGCACATAATTGTATGCCCGCTTTGTGTACTCCCTACTGCATCCATGTACACAAATTACATTTCCCCTTTGGTTATTGGTATGACAAATAGTCCTAAAATATTATTCCTTCTAATAAGTGATAATCAATGCAACATTAATTTTAATAGGAAGTTTAGTTATAACATAAAGGCCATACGCTACCCTTGACCTTGGTTGTTCAAACCCTCCCATTCTCAGAGAGTGATCCACTGTGAAATGATGGAAGTATTCAGCCCTCCTCTTGTAATGAATTCACAAACCATAATTAAAAGCATAACTGGTCCCCAGTCATAGAATGCGTTTGTTACACCTTCTATAAAGAAATGTCAACAAAAGCTGAACTAAATACTATACACTGAAATTAAAATATGGGAACATTATGTTTTGTATTTTTTTCCTGGAGGAAGGAAGGTTATTAAATATTGAAGACTCCCAATGTGTGGTTCAAAAGACAAATGCAGTCAGAGTCCTAAAATGCAGCTCATAGCCACGGTCCCTGTAATAGCAGTCTGACTTTCAAAAATCAGGAGTGGGCACCCTGGCTTTAGAAGGTTAGTTTCACATTCTTAGGGTCCATTCTAAAAAGAAAACCATGTGATTATGCAACTGGAGAGCTACTGGGGCAAGAACAAGCTAGAAAATGACCTATAGACCATTAGCCATGAACACAGGATGATAGTTATATAACCTTTGTTCCCACAATCACCTACAAAACAAGAGCACTACCAGCCTTGCTCCCCAGTCCAGCTGATGACTGACACAGCCAGCTAATGCAATACAACTGACAAAAGGTTTTTCTCCTCACCATTTCTTTGCTTTGAGATGCAGCTGAAGTGTACTGATAACTACAGAAGATGACTTTATTCATAATAGGACAGATGGTCCACAAAGCAGCCTTGGCTTACAAAGGGATGAAAACCCACACACAGTTTGACCTGTCAGTCTTTGTGCAGGAAAAGCCAGTGTCAAGTATAGCAAGGGATGCCTGACTAGAACTGAGGTGCAGCAGCTGTAGTAGCAGAACAAGGGGTGGGGAGGAATTAGCTTGGATGTGCTAGGGAAGAACTGGCAGCCTTATTTGTTTGAAAAATGCTTAATTTTAACTATTCTTGTGCACTTCAACAGGTAACTCCTGTTCCTTGGAATCAGACACGTTTACAGACCATGCTCTGCAGCATTACTCAATCCCCACAACATTTTTCTTACTATCCCCATCTACTCAGTCTGCTCTATCATTTTGGTGTAGAAATTAGATAAAGTTGCAGCCTTTCAAATTTAGTGGACCAACTTAAACCCTGGATATTCTGAATTTAAGAAACCAAGAACAGTATTTGCAAACTCAAAAGTAGCTATTGTATCTGAACAGCAATCACATACAATTAAAAATTCAGGTGTATATTTTAGTAAGTATATTATACATCAAATATATATTTATCTTATACTTCACACAAACCTTGCAGAGCCTCTATGAGAATAAATTTTACTCTTTGAACATAACATGTACTCCTCCCTAGAGCCCTGCAAAACTGCAGATATCCAAGGACCACATTTGCGGATAGGGCTCTGCTCATTCCTGCAATCACCACTGGATGAAGGAGCACAAGAGATAACTGACATGAACTTCACTTATTTTAAAGTCAGACAGCCACAGTCCTCAGAGTCAGGGGCAGCCCATTGTGTGGACCCATGAATAGCTCTCACTCGGAAAAAAAATCTCTGGAATGCTGTACAAAGCAGTACAAAGAAGGGATGTTTTCACAGGAAGATGACTGAATGAGGGGTGGGGAGAGCACATAAAAGGAGAGAAGCCTTCACTTACTATGTTCCTCATCTCATTTAAAGTACACACACCACATCTGGCATCCTCACCCCCCATTAGTGATCAGACAGGTTACAGGGCATCATACCAAGAGACATGCCGTTCACTCTATATTGCACTCCAGTGAAGAATTAGCTAACTCTAGTTTGCCCTTCAAATAAAAACCAGCAGAGGGAATTAACTGGGGCTCAATCCCTGGATTAATAATATATGGAGATATACCTCTCTCATAGAACTGGAAGGGACCTCGAAAGGTCATCGAGTCCAGCCCCCTGCCTTCACTAGCAGGACCAAGTACTGATTTTTGCCCCAGATCCTTAAGTGGCCCCCTCAAGGATTGAACTNTCATCCCCCCCCCCCCCAGAATGTATTCAGAGATTAAAACCCAGCAGGGACTCCATCAATTGCTGGATTTTTTTGATTTTTTTTTTTAAAAGGCCAGTAAGAGGCAAAAAGCATATGTGCAATTTGGGAAGTTGATTTATCATCTTTTGTGCCATTCAGTAAGCCTCCAGACATCTACCTGATTCTAGGCAGGTTCCTTTTGTAATTAATGGGTTAAAATAACTCAGACATTGATGCTGCTGCTCTTTCCATATCTACCAGAACTGGAAGCACACACATTCTTAGGGAAAGACTAAGAGCTTTGCTCTGAGTTTCTACTTCACCAATCAGTCCTCACACAGGCTAAGTCTCTCACCATTGCTCTACCACCAGTGGAAGCACTAGCCTAGACAAAAGCACAGGTATTTTTACCACTACCATTTATATTTACTTGGTTAACTGACATTTTTAAATAACCTCAAGTGAACTGCATCATGGGTAGAGCAATGTCTAGAGATTTTGTTTAGGGGGTGGTGGAGGGGGAGAATGCTAGTGTTGACAACCTTTTAGGAAAAGGATGTTACCAGCAGGTTTAAAATTCAGATACATTTAAGGAAATGGAATCTGAATTAGCCTTTTCCACTTCACCTCACCCCATATTAATAGAGGATGTAATTGGGACAGATTAGGGAGAGATTTGGGGGGCCCTCAGCATCAGACCCAGAAGACTAAACCAATGTTAAAGACAAAATGCAAGTGTCTGGAAAATGTAGATTCACACCCTCAGAACAGATGGCAACAATGGAAACAAGTTTGTTACTAAGAGCTGGGTGGAAGGAGACTCCTATGAACTGGAACATGATTAAGACCACACACACACACTCCTGTTTAGTACAGGCTCTCTTACAGATACAATGCAACATCAATTAACGAGATTTGGCTACCTTGTTTTTAATATGGGGGGGGGGGGCTTGCAAAACCAGAGAACAGAGTTAATATTACAAGAGACAAATGCAGGGACATGGACACTTCCAGCCTGTAAAATAGAGTTTGCTTTCCAATCAAGACATTGTTTGCATTTTTCAATCCATTAGAAAGAAAGGAAACCAAATAGAGACTAGAACAGCTCCCAACTGGAATTCAACAAGATTCACTCCCCACATGAGGAATTCCATCCCTGTACTGTGAGGAAGGCTGGGTGGGGGAGTGAGTGATGCAGAATAGTATCAAAGCCAGGCAAATGCTCGCCCGCAGAAGCTGCTGGAAAGCAACCTCATCCTCAGCTGCTCTTGCAAATCCAGTTGCTATAAATACCATCTCTGCAGCTGGCGTTTTGGGAAGACAACGTGCCAGCAGACTTTGCCTCAAGTGGGAGCTAGTTACTTGAACCATACCATCCTAACTGTTCAGCAATCTTGATTAAATCCTTGTCCAGACCTCCAGTTTGTCCCTTGAACACTTCAGATATACTAATATCTCAGAAGCTAAATACATATTTTATGTACCTAGCTACCTCCAAACATCTATAAGACATACAATATATGTCTTAATTAAATGTCTTAAAGGGGGAGGGATAGCTCAGTGGAGGGGGAGGGATAGCTCAGTGGTTTGAGCATTGGCCTGCTAAACCCAGGGTTGTGAGTTCAATCCTTGAGGGGGCCACTTGGGGATCTGGGGCAAAATTGGTCCTGCTAGTGAAGGCAGGGGGCTGGACTGGATGACCCTTCGGGGTCCCTTCCAGCTCTAGGAGATAATATAATATATGGAGATATACCTATTATAATAAAGCCATTAGCCAGCTATTAAGGAAATCATTTTTGCCTTTCACTTTTGACTCCATCTCCCAAAAAGATATTGTGGTCTTTGGAAATGGATAAAGGCTGAGCTAAGAGGAAATAATGGGGTGGATTGATTTCAATCACAATTTTAATCATTTAAATCAGCAAGTAGGAAACCTTGATTTAAATAATACATTTTAATCCTGTTTTGCATTTGTACTTATTTTCCTAAAGAAAGGTGGCTTCTCATTGGTTGGTAACCATTAAAATGTTGATTTTAAACTAATACAACCTTTACACTAAATTTGGCACTTTTGCTAACCAGGAGGAGAATTATATCTAAACATATTTAACCAATCCACAGATTACCATACATTTATTCAGATTCTTAATTTTTACATTTTTGCATTATGTTCGGAAACAGTGAACAAATTCATTTACTAGAGATTAATTTTTGACTCATGATTTGTGTCAAGTTGCATTTGGAAATTGGAATTCAATTAGAAATTAACAAAAACAGCATTTTAAAATTATGTTAGTGACTTTAAAAGTGCTGGATACACAAGACATCTGCTTTTCTGATTACTTCCCCCTCCCCAACCACAGTCATTATACAGTAACTTAAAATAAAATGAGACAGAATCATCATCTAGCATCCGTCAAAGAGGACTCCCTCTTTTTACATGGCAATTACTGACTTTTCCTTGTTTTGAGGCCAGCTTGTGCTGCTTTCTTGCTGATGCATTTTCAACGAAGCAGTAGGTGGTGGCTGGTGAGTCATTCCCAGATCTTTGGAACACTTAGCTTTGCTATAATTTTGTCCTATTTTCTGATTCAAGATGCTTTCAAAAAGTTGAAGACACCTTTCTATCTCAAAACAGGAGAATCAATTCATCTTCCCCCACACACCATTCTGATAACATTTCTATAATGCCTTTCATGTGAGCTTCACAACACGTTTTAGAAACGTTTACACAATGATGAGATATTCAAATATCCATTTTACAGATGGGGAAGGCCAGGAGAGAAATCAGGTGACTTCACCAGGTCTGCCTCTCAGTCCAGTGCCTTTACAAGAAGTCAAGTGATTTGGGAATCCTTAAAAGCTCACCTAAGAATTACTCTTATGCAAAGAAACTCCTCTCACCTTCCAATAAAACAGACAAGAGGGCTTTAAAGAACAGAAGTTTTCTTAAACAACTAACAAAGGATTTTGGCTCAGACCATAATCCAAGCTTTTTTTTTTTTTTTTTTTAAAAGAACTTCCTTTAAAACCCTATTCTATGCCTCTTTCCCTGACACGGACCATGTAGTTGCATGCCATTGAACTGTGACAGCACAAAACAGAAATGTAAATAGTGTATCATAACCACAAAAGTTCCTTGTTTGCCCCACTGTAAAGTACAGAAGCAAGATAGGACATCAGTTCCTCAGCCAGCCAGTGAAATCTCTCTGGATTTTGCTAAACCTCATTTTTACACAGATCAAATCAGAGTTATTTGCTAAAAAAAAGTTAAGAAACAAGCATTAAACCTTAAAACAAGCTTTTGAGGTAGAAGTATTACACCCATTTTATAGATAACTATCCACTTGTTTAAGTGTCTTGCCCAAGGTCATAAAGCAACACATCTGCAGCATTGGGAACAAAACAAGGACTCCAGAATCTCAGTCTATGTTCTAACCACAGAGAATGCTTGAGCGCTGTAAAGTTACACAGAAGAATGAAGTTGGCACATCAGAGTCCAAATGACTCCTAGTATTATTCACAACTATCTAAACATAACCTTCACATCTCAAGCAGGGAGATGAGTTCCTAGGTACAGCTACAATGTGCCACACCTTGAGCTATTCACTTGCCAAACTGGCCAATGGTTCAAGGAAATGCTATCCTAAGGCATTGCCAGGTTTCAAAACAGAAATACTCTGAAGTTTTCTGATCACCATATTTAAAGTTAATTACACCAAAGCCCACCAAAAATGTACAAACATTAAAAACTAATCAAGTTGAGAGTCAGATTGCCCAAAGGAAAAAACAACGAGGAAAAATGTCTTGACCGCCAACGTTTCCTGGCAGGCATGTCATGCATTTCATGTCAGACTGATGGGATACTGCCAGCGTTACTGCTGACATCCACAAATTGTACATTTCAGAAAAGAGCAGTCATCAAGGATGGTATTAGTTTATAAAAGTGGACACTTCCACCTATTCTATTCTCTCCTGGCTGCCAAAACCACACAATTCTTTTAAGAGAAAAAGCGGAAATGTTGATTGCAAAGCTTGGGCTCATGGGATTGAGACAGACAGGTTACAATCAAGGCCTGATCTACACTAGGAAATTAGATCGGCATAACTATGTCACTCATGGGCATGAAAAAGCCGCACCCCTGAATGACAAAGTTAGAACAACCCAATGTCTAGTGCAGACAGCACTAGGTTGGTGGGAGAAGACCATCAATCTAGCTACCCCCTCTCAATGGAGCAGATTACCTACACCAATGGGAGAAGCTCCCCCATCAGTATAAGTAGTGTCTTCACAGAAACAATACAGTGGCACCACTGCAGCTTGAAGTGTAGACAAACCCTAAGTCTTTTGTTTCCTCTTTCTGCCCCTCACAAGACTAGAAAGAGAGGACAAGCAGCAGTTATGTAAACTCCCTTATGTCCCTCCTACCTAAGTGATCTTGATCCTAATGTAGATAAAAGCCAGTCTCTGCCAAGCAGCACTGGTCTCACCACAAATTCAGACCCAATTATTTCAATTAGACCAACACTTTAATAAAAACATACAAAGTAGCTTGGGAGAGCCTAAATTTATTAGACTCTGGCATCAGGTCACTCATATCCAACCTCAGGTTTTATAATGCTATTGGGGAGGAAGGCGGCTATCCCATTTTTAGGTTTAGTTGGTTGGGTTTTTGGGGCTTTTTTTTTTTTTTTAAAACCCACTAAATATATTGTAGTTTTCTCTATTTAAACAAAAAATAGACCTACATTCAGATCACTGTCACAATAAGGGACAAGAAGCTAACTGGAACATCTAAAGAGCTACTAGTCAAATATTTTTATTTGCAACTAAGTTACTATGGTGGAGGATACTATTTTGCACAACCATGATGTTCCAAACCAACGGTGGGCAGAATTTAAAAGACATCTCAGTCAATTTACCTAGTGTAGATATTGGGAGAATTATTGATCAGGTTCCTTTATTCTACCAATCTTTCAATGAATACCAAGCCCAACTCCTCAGCCCCACACTCCAAATAGCAGCTACTTAAACTATAGTCAATGCCACAAGTGATATCCCTGGGGGTACATGCTTTAGTTCGCCTCATGCTGACTCTCAGTACCCATTGCCTACCCCAAAGCAGCACTCCGGTGCATCTGTTGCTTAGCAAACTCAAAAAATGAAAATCCACTAACTCCATTATGTTTCATGAAGCATTTCTGAAGCCGAAGATGCCCATTAGGCAACCTAGTTGCAATCTGTTCAGGGCAGCAGCTGTGACGATAGTTCCTGACAGATGGAGCTGCTCCACTGCTTCAGCAGGGGTCAGAATCCCCAGTCTCAAGATGATCCCATAACCTCAAATACTCCACAGAAGGACTTTTCACAATTACTCAAGATGGCAAAGCCTGAACTGGCAAAATTCCCAGGCGGGGCTTTGAGTCCTATTCGGAGGATCCAGTACCTGTATTCAACAAGAAGCTCACTGGATTATTCAGAGAGCAGTCTACCTCTGTGAATGGGAACACTTACACTGCATCAAACAAAACCAGAGTGTATGACTAAAACTCACATGATAAACTCATTGAGGAAACCCCTTGCAGGATGTTGGGGAATCATGAAAATCTGGACCCAGTATGACTAAATACCAGCAAGCTCTACAGGAAACGTTTTAGATGTGACATGGCAGGATTACTGCCTTTGAAGCAAGGACCTAATCACATCAGCCACACTATCAGAGGCTCGTTCACCTGCACATCTACCAATGTGATATATGCCATCATGTGCCAGCAATGCCCCTCTGCCACGTACATTGGCCAAACCGGACAGTCTCTACGTAAAAGAATAAATGTACACAAATCAGACATCAAGAATTATAACATTCAAAAACCAGTTGGAGAACACTTCAACCTCCCTGGCCACTCCATTACAGACCTAAAAGTTGCAATATTACAACAAAAAAACTTCAAAAACAGACTCCAACGAGAGACTGCTGAATTGGAATTAATTTGCAAATTGGACACCATCAAATTAGGTTTGAATAAAGACTGGGAGTGGATGGGCCATTACACAAAGTAAAACTATTTCCCCATGCTTATCTCTCCCCTCCCCCCCCCCAGTTCCTTATATCTCCTTGTCAAGTGCTGGAAATGGGCCATTTTCATTACCACCACAGAGACTTATTTTTCTCTCCTGCTGACAACTGATCACTGTCCTTATGTGTATGGTAACATCCATGATTTTTTTTTTCTCCCTCTCTCCCCCTCCCTCCCTTCTGTATTTTCCAACCCTGATATTCTAGGATTCTATGAAAAAATAGAAAATGCAAGCAGAAGGCTAACTGAAGATGATGCCCCATATGCAGAAAACACTATCTCAATACAAATGATCACCTGGCTGAATGTTACAGAACAGCCAAGCTTTCATGACCACAGTCCAACTCTGTGAAAGAAAAAAACCGCAGAATGAACCCAAGGGGCTAAGCCTTGAAGCCTGAAGCAGAGATTTGTGGAATGTGACCATTTCAAGGGGGTGGTCTAGCTATGCAAGCAGTAGTCAACTCTTAGTGTTGCATGTTGTCAGTTTCTTTCTAATCTCGTTGAATAATCAGGTGTACTCTGCGGGTCTACCTAACTGTATCCAGCCAAAAAATAAATATATATATATATATATATAAAAAAAAATCCAAGGAGTTGTAAAAAGCTGCTGTATATCAACCAGGAAATCTGCAAAAATCAATGACACTAGTTTTTGTTCAATTTTTTTAATCCCAGAAAACCATTTTTGTTTTGTTTTTTTTAAATGAAACTGATACTAAAGGACAACAAATGTGGCTAAAACTCTAAAAAAAAAATTGCTGCTATTCCAGCCAGCAGCTAATTTGGGAGTAGAGTTCTTTGTGGTTCTTTCACTTCCAGTTATCTGACTAACATTCCCTTCAAATTGGTTTAAGAAAAGTGATGTGTTGGTGTATTAATATTTACAAGCTGAGTAACTATAATTTTAACAACAATAAATTGCATTCTTTGCTAGATGAATGGATATTTAAATGGGGGTCTTCTCTCCTCCAGCTTCAGCCACTGCTCAAACCTGGCTTTAACCATGTTCTTTTGTTAAGCAGAAACCTGGCCATATGTCTCTCTGAAGTGTCTGGACAGAGAGATTACCCAATCATTTCCACTGAAGTAGAGCAACGCTTCTTAAGTACATAAGAGTTGAGCTTGCAAATCCAATAAACCAAGAAGGAAAATCTCAACATATTTACATTTGACAGATCTCTACAACCACTGTAAAAATAATGACTATTACATGTAGTGCATGCCTTTCTTCCCATGCATTAGATGCCTTTCTTCCCAGGGGTCATTTCATGCACTCATCACTAAAATGTAACAATTTCTGGAGTAGAATGCAGCAGGCTTCAAATCAACTTTCCATACTAAGATAGTTTTTGCAAATATTTCAGAAGTCTTCAAAAGTCATTACTGCCCTGTGTCATAAAAATTAGGCTAATTATGAGTATTGTTTGCTCACAGAAGGGATTCACAATAGGAAGTAATTACTGGTACACAAAACCAGTAACCCATCTACATTTCCACCTCTACAATGCTATAGTGGTCAGGTGGGATTTCGAAAAGCACCTAAGTGACTTAGGAGCAGAAGTCCCATTGACCTCCAGTAGGTCTTGTACTCCTAAATCCCTAAGGTGACTTTCAAAAATCCCATTTTTCATTTTCATTTTCCACATATTAACACCAAATCTTCATCAGACCCTAGGAAGAAGTTAGAACTTCTTGGCTAGGATGAGCCTGGAACTCAGTGAATTAAAGGAAGATCCAAGCGCTTAAAAAAATAAAAATAAAAAAAAAACTAACTACTTTGGCCCTCACCTGAACCCTCCTGCCTTTTTAAATTAAGTGCCTAAACAGTAATGTTTTGTAACTTCAGTTCTCCAAGCCTATGAACATCTCCAACAATTTCTCTATTCTCTTCTTCCATTTCCAAAGACCTTATGGCAGTAACATTCAGCTGCATACCATCTGCAATCAACTATGATCTCAACAAGCAGCTCAGGCTTGCTGCCAATATACCAATCCCTTAATGCAGTGAGCACATGACTTCAGCTGGACTGCAGGATTTCAGTCTTTCTATAACATATTTCAGTTCTGAAAAGATGATTCATTCACACAATTCCTTAAATACACAGTATTATATTTGTATTAACTTATTCCTGCAGTCCCTGTGCATTACCAGCGCCAAACAAAATTCACACTATAGGCTAGCATATTAAGAGAGAAAAAACCTAATGCACAGCTACAGAAAATGCATTTAATAAATATGTTCACGGAATGGATTTGAAAATTCCCATGGTACTTTCTACCTACCCTTTTCAGATACAAAATAAACTCAAACTTGGCTACTCATGATAATTAAAATCCCTCCGCACTTTTTGCAAAAGTATATCATTCTCAGCATCTTGCAGCTTTAGGTGGATATACAGTACACCGCTACCTCGATATAACGCCACCCGATATAACACGAATTCGGAGATAACACGGTAAAGCAGTGCTTCGGGGGGGCGGGGCTGTGCACTCTGGCGGATCAAAGCAAGTTCGATATAACGTGGTTTCACCTATAACGTGGTAAGATTTTTTGGCTCCCGAGGACAGCGTTATATCGAGGTAGAGGTGTATTCTTTATTTGTCTGTACCTATTGCATAGTTTTGCTATGTGCTGTTAAGCAATTGCCATGGAATAGCTCTTTCACTGGTTGGTGAAGTGATTTCTATAAATACACATAACATCTGTAGGAATTATATGAATGAGTTATTATCCACCTTTATAATTATAAAAAAATGCTTAATATCAGATTTCCAATGGTTTAACATACTGCTCTAACACTGACCCTAGAACAGAACTTACTAGACAAGGTCTCAGGTCCAAAGCACTTACTGGCAATCAAGTTGCCTCTAGAAAAGTTTATTTAAGGTGCTCAGAAGTTTCTAGAAAGCAAAATAGAAACTAGCCAATTTACTCATTTAAAAAAAAAAAAAACATTCCCCGCCCCCAATTATTAGAAGTTCTTTAATTAAACATCATGGGTTCAAGTCCCTAGTATGAAACAAGCTATTTAGCCATTTTTAAATATATGTTTGAAGGGACCAGTCAGTAGGACTACCAGTATTTTTATTATTTAAACCTGTAAGCCCTAACCAAGGTTGACTGGGGATCTATTCAGCAAATCACTGTACAAAACACACAGGACAGTAAAACAATGCAAACACTTTGGGGGAAGGAAATCTTAATTAACACCACAAAAGAGGCACAGAGGTAAAGTGACTTGCCCAGAGTCACAGCAGGTCAGTGGCTGAACTGGGAATAGAACCCAAGTGTGATTCCCAGTTAGTGCCCTATCAAGTGAAGCATGCTTCCGCTACAGTTTCATATTTCTGTGTCACTATGAATGCGTATCAAAAGCCTTTTAAAATTTAAGATTCAGTTACCTCTATAATTAGAGGATAGTATTTTTGTAAAGGTCTGTTACTTGTGTTTTTAGCAACTTTATAGAAACATTTTACAAATCTAGTTTGGTTTTCACTATTTATGCTATTTACTTAAATTCACTCAGCCTGAACAGTGAAACTGAACGGAAACTAAAACAAGAGAACCCATTTTTTGTTTTACACGTATTAGCGCAATGTAGTTGCATTTCCAACACCGAATCAAGAACAGGATAAATACCAAATACTTTCATTGACATTTTAAAATAATTTGTGAACGTATTTGCTCATATTGTATTTTGTAAAGACTTATTGTATGAATTAATTTTGGGGTCTGAACTACTAGCATCCCCTTTCTAAAAAATTTTTTGGATACTTTTGAAATGATATTTTCAAGCAGGCATTCAAGCTATTACATCTAAAACTTGACTTTTCATAGTTGGAATTTTTTCCTATTTCCAGTGCTTTTGTTTGCCTCTTACACCAAGATCACTGACTTGTCACTTGGAGTAGGCCATTCTTGCTGACAACCTCCTTCACGCCACCCTGCATGACTCAAATTCATATTAAGAGAAACATACGACAAGCCACACCTTCTAAAGAACTCAATCAAGAGACACCACCACCACATCCACATGTTCTCCCAATCCACTACTTGAAGATTTATTATAACATTCAAATAGAGGTGTGATTTTTTTGGGGGTGGGAGTGGGGAGGTTACTAAAATAGTTATACTAATACAACTCCTAGTGTGGATCTAAGTTCCCTCTAAGCTGCGCGGCTGCCTATTAAGCCCCAAGCAGGGGCTCAGGGCTGCGGCCAGGGGAGAGGGGACCCTCCCCGCCAGCCCCAGCGAGGACCTGCTACGGCCGGGGGAGAGGAGCCCCTCCCCACCGGCCTCTGGGGGGCAGGGACTGACTGCCATGCTGGGAGGGGCGGGGGTGGGAACTCTGGGCTCCAGCAGCAGGGGTGGGGCTTCAGGCAGAAGGGGCGGTCCATGCCCGGGGCCAGCCTCCCCGCGCCTGGGGTTCACCCGCTGCCCATGAGGTTATGCTTAATCTCACTAGGATTCTCTCTAGGTAGCAACACCAACACCACTGCTGGGCACTGACTAGCAGAAAGTTTAACAGCCAAAGAAGCCAGCCTATAAATCCTGCAGTTACAAAGGCACTATAGCAAAGAACAACCCTGGTTGCCATCACAACATTTAAAAGATGTTTCAAGGAATTTGGGGTAGAGCTTCTCTTAATTTTCACTTGCCTAAAAAAGCAGATAATCATAGAATCATAGAATCTCAGGGTTGGAAGGGACCTCAGGAGGTCATCTAGTCCAACCCCCTCAGGAGGTCATCTAGTCCCCCATAATGAAGATGGGGATTGATTATCACTGGTATCTTTGCTACTTGCTACTCTGCATTTCTATAGGATCATCAGGTGAAAGGAGAAAAGTGCTTTAACGTGGCTGTGTAGTCATGGCACCAGCCTCCACGAGGGGAATAGCTCCCAGTGCTGGTGCACTGTCTACACTGGCACTTTACAGCACTGAAACTTGCAGTGCTCGGGATTTGTTTTTTTTCACACCCCTGAGCAAGAAAGTTGCAGCGGTCTAAAGTGCCAGTGTAGACAAGCCCTTAGATAGGCTCCCTGTCTGCATCATTTAATGAGATGTTTAAAAATCAAGCTTGAACACCATTTAAATTGTACAGCCTATCACTGGCTTGCCCAACTAGCATAGGTAGGGCGGGGCCATGTGAGAAATACAGGAGAACCTCAGAGTTATGAACTGACCAGTCAACAACACACCTCATTTGAAACTGGAAGAACACAATTTGGCAGCAGCAGAGACAAAAAAGCAAATATAGTACAGTACTGTGTTAAATGTAAACTACTAAAATAATAAAAGGAAAGTTTAAAAAATATTTGACAAGTAAGGAAACTGTTCCTGTGCTTGCTTCATTTAAATTATGATCGTTAAAAACAGCGTTTTTCTTCTGCATAATAAAGTTTCAAAGCTGTATTAAGTCAATGTTCAGTTGTAAAATTTTGAAAGAACCACCATAACGTTTTGTTCAGAGTTACAAACAATTCAGAGTTACGAACAACCTGCATTCCTGAAGTGTTTGTTACTGAGATTCTACTACTGTATGTTCAAAAAATCAGGTACCAGGAGAGATTCTTACCTAAACTACAGGACTTGTATGGCATTCTTTGGTCCCCAGAGAGACAAGATGAGTGGGGTAGTAGTTTTTATTGGACCAACTTCTGCTGGTGA
Source organism: Platysternon megacephalum (assembly GCA_003942145.1). Classification (NCBI taxonomy): domain Eukaryota; kingdom Metazoa; phylum Chordata; order Testudines; family Platysternidae; genus Platysternon; species Platysternon megacephalum. The sequence goes on along the minus strand of QXTE01000014.1, from coordinate 10,985,314 downwards.
GAGAGAAAAGCTCTCAAGCTTACATAGAGCTCTTCTTCGGATACTAGCCAGAGAGAGATGCGAGTTTAAACTAAGCTTATGCCCTTTTCTGAATCCATTTTTTAAGACAGTACAGGCCAAGTCTAAGTTTTACAATTATTTTGTCAGTGTAAGCAGCCTTGGACAGGTTAAGTGACTTGCACAAAGTCAAAATGAGTCAGAGACAGCCAGGAATAGAACCCAGAAGTCCTAAATCTGTGTCCGCAGATCTAATGTCTAGGCCATCTGCACACAAGAGGAAAACCCTAACTTCAAATTGGATACTGTCAGACCAAAGCCTCCTATAGATTCTTCAGCGAGTAACAGGTTTCAGAGTGGTAGCCGTGTTAGTCTGTATCAGCAGAAAGAACGAGGAGTACTTGTGGCACCTTAGAGACTAAATAAAGTCTCTCTAAGGTGCCACAAGTACTCCTCATTCTTTTCACCGAGTAAGCACAGCAAGGCGTGTCATTCCTCCGTCCCATTTCTTTTCCCCACATTTTATTATCTAGAAAACCTGTTATTTTCATTTAAGAAAACTCCTGTTTCCCCCCCCCCCCTCTAGATTCCTGACATATTTTCCTTCTACTGTGAAGATTAGATGGGAGGGCAGGGGTGGGGGAGAATTAGCTCTCAGATTCAAACTGCAAGGACTCCAGAGCCATTGCAATTTAAGACTCCCTTCCCAGTCTTTAAATGGCCTTGGTGATTTAAACCTGATCATCTCAACCAGCTTGTATCTATGCCATGAGACCCAGGGCAAATTTACACTACAATGCTACTTTGGCGCAGCTGTGGCACGTCTGGTGAAGACGTGCTATGCCGATGGGAGACCGCTCTCCTGTCGGCATAATTACTCCACCTCAGTAAGAAGCAGATGCTGTGTCAGTGGGAGAGCATCTCCTGCTGACATAGCGCTGGTGTGGACAGTGCGAAACTTGTGTTGCTGGGGGCGGGATTTTTCATACCCCTGAGCAATGTAAGTTATATCAACTTAGGCTGTAGTGTAGACCTGCCCCTAGAAACAGGAGGCTTCAGATTATACCATTCTCAGAGGGGAAAAAAACACATCAGAAAGCTACAAAGGAACTGCTGGCTATATCCCCCTCCCACGCACACTTTTTCTTTTAACTTTGACTCAGTTTACTGGAGCCTTCTATTAATGACATTGTATTACCATGTCCAGGCATTCAGCAAGTGGACCTAGTGCCAGACCACGTCAGGTATATTTCTGGCAGACAGTCTGCCAGAAATATTCCAGGCACCCTTGTCACTGGACCATAAGCAAGACATTTCCACACAGATCTAGGGTATGTCTACACTACCTGCCGGATCGGCGGGCAGCGATCGATCCAGCGAGGATCGATTTATCGCGTCAGTCTAGACGATAAATTGATCCCCGAGCGCTCTCCCGTCAACTCCTGTACTCCAGCGCCGCGGGAGGTGCAAGCAGAGTCGACAGGAGAGTGGAAGCAGTCAACTCACCGTGGTGAAGACACCATGGTAAGTCAATCTAAGTACGTCGACTTCAGCTACATTATTCACGTAGCTGAAGTTGCGTAACTTAGATCAATCCCCCCGCAGTGTAGACCAGGGCTTAGGCTCTCTCGTACATGGCTCATCTCTTTTGGTGATGTCACAACCATTATCATAAAAATAGACTGATGTCACAAACAGATTTAACACTTCAGTGCAGGATCAGTCTGAAGGAGAAGCTCAGCTCAAAAGGAGGGAGAGTCACAGTTACTGAATATTAATTACTGGTTACCTAAACACAAGCAAATAACATCAAAGTAAATGGTGTATGTTTATTTCTGTGGTTACCCAATAATATAATGTTGGACTGTCTGCCCCAAGGAACACAAAGGCAGGGAAGCAGCCAGTATTCAGAGAAAGTTGGCTGAAAATTAAAAGCTACATACAAAAGGGTGGGTTTATGTTTTTGTTTTTAGTTTACATTTTGTGAACAGCTCCCACTTTGTCTCCCAACTACCTGTCCCTCCAACTCTGGGCCTCCTCAGTCAGTACACCATGAAGGAGAACCCCAGGGGGAAGATGGTCCTGGAGGCTAGAACTATCCCAACTCCAAGTAACACCTCATTTGATTAACTGACTCAAAACAGTACTCTGTTAAAGCACACTAGGGAACCTTTAGTGTGCACCAGGAGGGCGTACACGAACCAATTGTCAAACATTAGGGCACTTTAGAAATCACACCCCCATAGCACAAATTACTCAACCGTGTGGACAGGCCCTAACACTCACTTCAACATCATATTCCTCCCCCAGAGCTCTCAGTTCACCACCAGCTAACGTTACCTGCCACAAAATCAAGATACCCAGGACTCAGCCTTCTCTAGTCAAATACAAAAATAATGAAGTCACATATAAGAGGCTTGCAAGAGGAAGAAGCTTCCCTAAAACGGTAATTCCAGATGCTGTAATGTGCACAGTAGTCAGTTTACTTTGATCAAAGAAGAGGACAAAGGAGTGGAACTGGGAGAGGTAGATTCCATTAGGAGATCAGAACGAACTTACTGGTTGAGTTGCCTTGCATCTGGATGATGCATTTGGATTCTTTGCTGGTCTCTCTGGAATTGAAGGGCCTGACCCGGACAGCCACCTTCACAGAAGCTCCCGACATTTTGATGTCCTATAGTATTGAGTCCAAAAATCAGATGCAAAGGTTTTTTTTTCCTTTTTATGATCTCTTGGAGTTTTCTAGAGAGAAAGGGAGATTCAGTTACTTTAAAAATACATTCTAAACAGATTACATTAATGGATGGGGGAAGGGAAGCCTAACACATCACAAGTTTTTATGTCTATTCAGAGAATCCAGAGCTAGAGATATCCCCATCATGCTCCTAGTCAATGCCTATGTCACCCAATGCAGACTGCTCTTGAAGTGAACAAATAAGTGTTTTCACTCCTTGCCTCCCCTTCCCAGAAAGAGTGGAGACTAGCACTACTCGCATCTCTTGCTCTGCCCATAGCATCAGAGAAAAGGACCCCAGGTCTTTGTGCTGTTTACTCATTTCACTGGAACACACAAGCTTGGAGAACACTGCCAACACCCAGGGATTTCCTCCGTTCAAAGTAAATAAAAATCTTAGGTTACTGCTTGCACATCTAGTGACCTTCAAGGACACTACTCTACAGAGAAACAAAGAGACTGTTGCCTTTCAAAGAGATTTCCGCCTAAGATTTCTACCTCATCAGATGTCAACCAATATACTCATCTGCTCAAATCACAATAAAAATACTTATGGCTCAAGTCCCGTCACATCCAAATGATTGAGCACTTTTAGTGCACAAAACAATGCACTGCATCCAGTTCTAAACCAGGAGCCAAGTCCACTCCCGATAACTGCAGGCCAGAACCAGTACACCCTGGAACCTTCGACATCTCTCCTTAAGTACTATTTTATTAAACAGGTAAAGTCCAAATTCCTTCTGCCAAGGCTGGGTCTGTGCTGGATATAGCTCTGTAAGTGTGGATATATGGGTCAGAACACCCAGAAATTCATCCCGTAGTTAACTAAACTCTGAATCTCCAATGAAAGAGAGCATTTTTATTCCAGGTTTGGACCAGGAAGGAAAAAGTACAAAAGTAATTCACCAGCTGGTTTAAAAAAAAAAAAAAGTCTTAGGCATGGCCTAATTCATTCAATCTTATATTTACATGGCACAGACAGATTTAATTAAAATTGCATTACTTCACCTCACTAATGGCAGAGGATGACATTGCATCACAATGAAGGAAAGGTTGTCTCATCCCAGAAAACAGGACAAGTTATTTAACAAGAATGTTCCTCCTCCCAACAGTTTATCAAGGTGGCTAACCAGGTGATTGTTACAATTTTAGTTGTCTACTGTAATCTATGACATGCAACTGGGTAACAATGTAACTAAGGTGACAGAACGTGACAAGTCAGATATGCACAGGGTTGATACCTCCTTCTCAATTGCTGCTAAGACAAACAGAATTTAAACCAAGTCTCAGGAAAAGCTCTTCCACAGAGTAAAGACTAATTCAACCAGAGCAACTCTGAATGGCCTATGATGATCTGCAGAGTGATGCAGATTCTGTATTTCACATACAGCAGATTAGCCTAACCAGATGGTTTTTCACTGTAGTCCAACACTACAGAACATTCCCTGCATGGCAGGTAGCAACAAACATAGGATTTTGTCACCATTCCTTATCCGAATAGCAGATGACTTTTTTTTTTTTTTATAACCCCTCCCCCCCACACACACACCCCTTCACCTCCTAAAGTGATATGATCCCCATAGATACCAGTACACTCTAAGGAAAACATTATGTTAAACTAATGTTCAAGTGAACCTGCATATTGCTGCTGAAGATAGCAATCTGCCCGAATAGAAGCAATTCACTGAATTGGTCATGAAATCCAATTTAGGGAACGATTCAGCACTCCCTAGATTAACCTGCTACAAACAATTTAATAGAGGAGAAAGGGGATTATATGGAATATTCATATGGTACATTCTCACACAACAAAACTAGAACTGAATTTCACAGAGCGGACAGAAAGCCTTTTGCTGGGAATGTGCTATCTGAAATTTTACGAGGCAGTTTGAGTGGTTCTTGGCTTTCTATTCTCCCACCCAGCCTGATAAAGAACTTGAAATATTTTTGACATTTTGTTAAGCAGCTAACTACAAGTCCTAGCAAATCCAGGGTAAGTAAGCAAGGCCATCAGCTAAGAGGATTTTTTAGAAGATAAATTTCCTAAACTTTTTAAGTTGTTTACTTTTGTAAAAATGCTTGGTTTGCATTATTGCTTATTTTTCCTTCAGACTGCTAACATTGGTTTAATTTCAAATTGAAGAAAAAAATATTTGATACTTTCACTAAAGTACCTTCTTGGATTTTAGTTTTTGCATAGAATTAGTATTTACTGAAGATTGAGGGATAGAGGATCCATTTAGTGTTGATTTAGATGTAAGGACACCTAGCATTTTTTAGCCACTATGTTATTTGACAGGTTTCAGAGTAGCAGCCGTGTTAGTCTGTATCAGCAAAAAGAACAGGAGTACTTGTGGCACCTTAGAGACTAACAAATTTATTTGAGCATAAACTTTCGTGGGCTACAGCCCACTTTTTCGGATGCACAGAATGGAACATACAGTCAAATAACTGTCCCTTCTCCTATCCCTGGAACTTCAGAGCCCTGCATTAGACTGCATTTTAGTAGACAGTTTGCAGCTATGTGTAAAATTTTAGTAGAAAGTACCCTTTGCAAATTATTGCCTATTGAGATGCAGCTGGTTAAAGCATAAATAAGTCAGGCATTTGGGGCTCCCCCCAACCATGGTACAGCTTCACTTTCTTCAGTGTTAATTATTGAGTCACATTCTGTGAAACAGGAACTAAGAGCAAACGGATTGAAAGCTTTTCCAGTATCAGAAAAGTTACATGTCCTACTATTAAGATGTAAAAAGTACTTTTGTATCCTCTACTTAAATGCTATTTTGTAACTTTCTACAGCATAAGAGATCTCCCTGCAGCAGGCATAGGGATGAGTGAGGCACCATTTAGTCACCTCTCTCCAGTGATAGAAGCACACCTGTGTGACAAGAGGCTGTATTGCATCATCAGGAATCTTGATTTACAGAGAGCAATGGATTCTTCACTTACATTGGGTTTAAATGGGTCAAGTGACAATTATAAAAAACACCAGCCCTCTCTCCCCAATAAAAATGGTAAGTAAGATCAAAAGACTGCAAAATGTGCAAGCTTTAACTTTATGGAGAGTGGGATGTGCAGTTCCAGAAGTGAGGACAATGCTACCACTCAATACTATTCCTTTAGAACCTTCCCTGGTATAGAATCTGGCTGCCAGACTGGCCTGCTTTCCTCCCTTTGTGACATATTTACAAGCATCACAACAGCAGAATGGTGCAACGGAAGTTCTAGAAGCCCTCACTTGTACTGCAGGATAAGTGTTTTACTTCATTTGAACTTTTCCACTCTATTAATTCTTTAGAACATAAGATGATTTGGGTCATGTTTCTTCCCTCCCACCTCCGAGTACATAATTCTATCAAAACCTCAAGACGACAGTTCAAACATTTACCTAAAAATCTCAGTCATCTGCTGGCCCTTTTGCAGTAAAAAAAAAAAAAAAAAAAAAAAATCAAGGACAAAATGCTTTCTGGTTTCTCTTTAGTAATGATGTTGCTTATTGGTGGATAAGAATTTTTTTTAAATAAGGAAGTTTCCTGCTGGAGTGTTTAACAAGAGAAATCAATTCCCTTCCTCCAAAACCCAGGTTAATCACTATTAAGTGAGCTTTGCATGCTCCAAGCCTAACATACAAAATACATTTAAAAGAGTATTTCATACTCTGTTCTTTTCAATAACTCCCCCCATGAGAATGAGCTCCCTTCTATACTGCCAGCAGCAATGCTGCAGACAACAAAATTCATGAAAAATGGAAGCAGCTGGAGATCTCAGAACAGTTCATCATCCCACAGGAAAAGATTTGAAGGAGGTGGTATGGGGAGCGAGGCCAGGTCAGCATACAACCATCCACAACTGGAATACAAAAAGCCAGGTACTGCTCCCTGGTGTACTTTTGCAATGCTCTCTCCAACAGCAGCAGATGAGTTTAATAACAGCTTTCCAGGGACACCAAAGGGCCTCAAAACAATACTGGATTTTGTATTCTTATTACTCAAGCCATATTTTCAGATATCACATTTAACTAATTTTATAAACAGATGCACCTTATTCATGTTAAAAGGCTCTACACACTCTGACAGGATGCCTGTCATATGCAAGACATCATGACTCAACTATAGGCTCAACCTGTTCTAATGGCAGAAATCAAGAAAACGAAGTTCACACACAACTGGGTCACTAAAATAACAAAACAGTCCATAGGACATACCGATGAGCTGGTTTTGATTATAAATTGCCTGCATATTTTCAGACTCTTTTCCTACAGTTGTGATTACACTGCACCTCATTTTACCTCAATCTCAGCTCTGCTACTTTTCACAGTTAACACACAAATTAAAGTTGTTTGCTTAGGGTTACAAGTGGATTCCATACACACTCATTACTGTCTCAATGATACAGCCTGTAGCCTAAGACTCCAAATTTTGCTGAAATTAGAGCCAATGGTTTGTACTTATACAGCAATTTTAATCAGACCTCAAAACACTTAAGATGAGTTCATGCCTTTCTAACATACTGAAGCATAGCGAGGCTAAGTTACTTACCCATGGTATCACACAGCAGCCAGCGGTGAATTAGAAATAGGCCCCAGATACCCTAGCTGCTGATACTCTTACCACTACAGAACACAGCCTCCCTACGGAGTTGTCACAAGAGATGCACCTTGCAAGAAAATAGCAACTGGAGTTCATAGACTTTGATAGGTGTTTAGGCCAATAAGATTCACAAGCTCAGATTTTGTTCCTTATACTCCATAGAAAGTTACCAATAGATTAATCCCAGAATGAATCATTTTCCTAATGACTTGGAAAGAGTTTGTTAATTGTCTATTCTTAAGCATTTTTTCTGCATGGGTTCAAACTGGAACAAAAGTGAAGAAAAAGACAATACTTTCATAATAAAATAAGAATATGGCTATACTGGGTCAGACCCATGGTCCATCTAGCCCAGAATCCAGTCTTGCAATAGTAGCCAGGTGCTTTAGAGGGAATGAACAGAACAGAGCAATTTCTGAGTGATCCATCTTACCCTGTCATCCAGTCCCAGCTTATGGCAGTCAGAGGCTGAGGGACTCCCAAAGCATAGAGTTGCATCCCTGACCATCTTGGCTCATAGCAATTGATGAACTTATCCTCCACAAACTTCTCTGCTTCTTTTTTTAACCCAGTTATACTTTTGGCCTCCACAACATCCCCTGGCAACTACTTCCACAGGTTGACTGTGCGTTGTGTGAAGTTTACATGCAGTTTGCAGGTGTGTTTCAATCTTGTGACTCTTCCTTTTAGTTTCTGCTTAACTAGCTTCTCATTTTTGAGTAGTTCCCCTTTTTGGAGTTAAATGCTACTGAGATGGGTTTCTTTGATATTTGCCCTGTTACGAGGATGTTAAATTTAATTACATTATGTTCACTATTACTAAGCATTTCAGTCATACTCACCTCTTGGACCAGATCCTGTGAGCCACTTAGAACTAATTCAACAATTGCCTCTCCCCCAAATCATGAATTGCACTGTCATAGCTTTTATTATGTCTTTAACATGAATCATCACCTGGTTCTCAATCATAAAGGAGAGCAACACCTGAGCATCTAACTAGATATTTGTCAGGACAGAAATAAACCCGATTGCTGCCTCCTCTCTATCAAATTCGTATTTACATATTTCAAACTATTACTAATTCCCCACCCCCACCCAGCATTTAAACATCTAAATTTGTTATTAACAAGCAAATTTTAGAATAATTTACTTTTTACCATTTTTCACATTATGCAAGGTGACAAATACAACACACTGATCGGTGTCCTCTGGGGTTCTAATGCACTATTACTAGTACTATGTTTGGGTTAAAAACATGAGCATTTACATTTTTTTCTTTTTTGCTAAAGCTTAAAGACTCAAAAATTTCTATATATATTTTGAGGTTTTGTACAACCACTTAAAAATACAAGACCTAGACTTGAGGCCTATAACTAGTTGAGCGTTTCCCTTTAAACAAAGTTTTCAAAAAAGAACATCTATTTTAAATAAATGGAAACTAAGGGCAGAATGGAACTTGAGGACAATGATATTAGGGATTTGGGTGAATAAATAAATAGTGACAAGCGGAAAACCAGTTACACACCATAAAACCATGTTGATAGTCTTATAGCCAGTCCTCCATCTTCAAGTAGCAAATGGAGCTTAGGATCATATACAGGATAGATATTTGAGAAATGACAAACTATTGTATCACCTCTGATTAACCCAACTGGTGATTACACCACAACTGAAAACAAATTCTGAGTTCTACATCTTTTAGGATCTGCCTAGCACAGTGTGCTACCTTTTAAATTAAAAACAGGCTCCTAGGTAACTGTAACCTAATCACTGCGCCATCATTAAAAAGATAACAGGGGCAAGCAGAGAGATTAGCCTGTGGAAAGTTAGCAGAGCAGCTGTTCAAAGCAGTAAGACTCCATGAACAAGAGGACCATAAGGACTCCAATTTTGGGTACTCCACCAACGATCAGACAGAAATAACAGCCTGAGACATCGACTGGATTGCTGCAGTGCAGGCTGCCAAGTTACTTAGATTTTTTTTTTCCAATTTAAATGAAAGTGCTGAAGCCAGCTAAAACACTGAATCCAGGCACCTGGATACAATGTCAAAAGCCTTGTCATTACAATGACTTCCCCCACACAGGAATGCAAAAGGAAATAAATATAGGATTACAAACAATTGATCAGCACACAACCCTGCATTTCACACAAGGCCAGCACACAAGGGAAAAACTATTAGTTGAAAGACATTGAATAACCGAGTATGAACATAACTTCACTTCTAAGCTTAATTCTGCATTTTGTAAAAAAAAAAATTAGGTGCAAATTCAACCCGACATCAGTGACTGGTAGTACTAACTCCGCACCTTTGATTTAGCGGCTGTATTCAGGCAGTGACCCCACAGCTGCCAGGCCTCTGTCATTCTCCGTCTCCTGCCCCCTCCCTCCCGATTTAGCTCCTAGAGGATTGTCCGTTCATCATCCCAATATGGCTGCCCTGGTAATTATGCTGTACTGAATAAAGGCGATACAAGCACTATGGATGGGTCCAAAAACGCAGTCAATCCCCGGCCCTTCTGGTCTCCCCCACCATCCTTCCCCAGCAGATGCTCTGGGACCATCCTTCACTCACAACCCTGGAGGGAGCAAATACAGCCTCCGTCATGTACCCTGGAAGACGAGGATGCAGAGATGCGGCTCGATCCGCACTTTGCGGAGAAGGCAGAATCTGGGGGCCGAGGTCCGGGGGGGCGGGCAGGGAGACCGCAGAGGCTCTGGCCCCGAGCGCCTCCTGGGGGCAGGGGAGAAGCAAGGGGAGACTGGTGCGCCGGGTCTGGCAGGCGCAGCAGGGAGGAGGAAAGGCTGCCAGCGAGCTCCACGCCCTTGGGCCGCTGCACTGACAGCTCAGGGCAACCTCTCTTGCCAGCCAAGCTCCAGGACAAGCTGCCCCCCCCCGCTGCCAGCACTACCCAGAGGCCGCAGCCCCCGGGTAAACAAGCGGCCCCCGCCCATCCCCGCCGCATTATGGCACCTACCTCCCCCCCCCTCCGACCCCCTCTTTCACGCGCGGCTTAACAGTCCCCTGGCTCTTCCCGCCCCTTTCATGGGCGGCTTCCCCATCACCCCCAGGGGCTCCCCTCAGCGCTCACCTCGGGCGGGGCCGCAGGCAGTGGGCGTCCAGAGGGGTCCGCGGCGCAGTCAGCAGCAGCAGAGGCCGGCGGAGACAGGCAGAGGAAGGGAGAGGAGAAGAAAGGGGCCGCCCAGCCCCATCACGGTGCCCCGGGACAGGCACGGAGCCCAGGGCACCCCCGGACCGGGAGGGAGAAGGAACCCCCGAGAGGAGCCGGCAGCAGCTGCGCTGCCTTGGAGCGCCGCTTGCAAACTGACTCAGGCGATCCCTCGGCACAGCAGCGCCCCGCCCCCATCCCCGAGCAACGCCACCCCCCGCCAATCCCAGCGCGGCGACGCCCCTTCCCCCAATCCCAGCGCGGATGAGTGTTTAATCGCATCGCGCCACTCCTCCAATCACAGCCCGAAACAGAAGAATGGGCTCGTCCAACTCAATGCCATTCATGGGGGGGGGGAAGGGAGCTGCGCTGCCTCCTTGACCAATCCCACTGCGAAACGGCGTTAAAAGTCCGCCCCTTCCTCTCTTTAGCCAATCAGCGTCCGAAAGAAATTATTCTCCTTTCTCCCCTAGCCTATGAAGTGAAGCCAGGGGACGTTTGCTCGTCCCCTATCCCGCCCGGCTGCGGAGGAACACCGGCCCGGGCCTACGGCTCTCTGCGGCTGAGGGGGCGGGTGGTCGGTAGCAGTGGGGTACCGCCGCAGGGCCCAGGGCTGGGGAAGATCGAGGGACGAAGCGGATTGGGGGGCTCTCCCGGGGGCTGGGGAAGGGGATTCAGGTCTAGGACCCTGCCTGGCAGAGGTGTGGCTCGAGGCCTCCTTCTGCCATAGCATCTGGTTGCCGCACTACCCACTGCCACCCATAATTACGGGTGCCCGCCCCATGAATTGTGGGACAGGCCGCTTCACGGGGGAAGTTCTCCTTCCTTGTCCCAGATGCTGAGACTAACTCAGGTCACCCGGCCGCAGGCCCATCTCCAGCACTCCAGGCCACAGCCCCAGTCAAAGCCCCGTCTCCCAGCAAGATCGTGGTTTCCAATTGCACACTGGAGTAATGTTTTCGTCATCAGTTTCCTTGCTGAAGGGAAAAGAGCAGCCATAAAATCCTACATGATCGTTTGGGGGTTGCTGGCTGGCTGTTAAAAAGGAGGTGCCACTGTGCTGGGCAAGGAGAAGAGAGAACTGTTCCCAGGCTAGTAAGAGAAGGGTAGCTTCAATTCTGCTGTTAGCAAAGAAGGGGGAGCTGTTCTCCATCTCCTCTTCCCCCACAAGCACTTCTACCTTAACCCTAATCCTGGAAGAGTTTTATGGAGAGAGGAGCTGTATTTTAGGCCAGCTATTCATGACCCAGTCTCTTAGATATACCTACTGTCATCAGTATTGCCAACTCATGAGTCAGGTGCCCAAAAGAGTTGCTTGGCTCAAACTCATGAGATTTTAAAACCTAATATACTTTAGGTTCTTTGTATATGCCTTCTGGTTTGTAAGTCCTTAGGGTTCACATTTTCAAGCTTTTCTCCGTAACTATGAAGGCTATAAAATTCCTTTTAAAATTAAAGCTGTGAGTCTCAGTCACATGACTCCAGAAGTTGCAACTTTAATAAAAACATCAGCTATCCCAAGACTCACTAAAATCATGAGTTTGCAAAACTGTAACATACACTTTAGTGAGTCAAATAAATTACTAGTGTAACAGCATCTCCAAACTTATTTTAATGTAATTCCACATCAAGAATTAATTTGTTCAGTATGTTTACATACCGTATCTTCTTACATAGGTCAGTAATTTTACTCACAAATATATGTTACTCTGGACCTTGGGTAATCTTTAACATTTCACTTGTTTAAAAACTATAGATAAATGGAAACAAAGGATACATTGTTTTTTTTTAAACGATAAGAAAGAAGAAAGCAACATAAAAGGAGCTATGCACTTATTAGGTAGAAGGGAGAGAAGGGCTAGTTATAGTAGGCAGAGGCAAAATAATTGTTTTAGCACTGCAGCTGATTGTTTTCCAAATTTAAAGGGGCAGTTACCATACAGGTATGCTGGGAGAAGCTATAAAAGGGTAAACCCAATGATTCCTAGGCAGTTAGGCCCTTTGGAAGGTTTTTAATTTACAACAGTGAGTGCTGGATTAGGCCCAATGAAAGCAAGTTACACATACAGAAAATATATTGTAGTCTTCTCTTTAGAAGGGCATTTTTGGGTACGAGACAGCTTGAGTTGTCTAGAGCTACAAACTGGCAGCTTCTTTACACGTTCTCATGGCCATTTGTTTTCCTGTGAATGTTTAAATAGCTTTTGTAAACTTGTGTAATCTAAAGTTATATTTGAGTGCTTTAAATATTCATGATGTATGTCTTACTGCTTCATGCTAAAAATTGATTTGTAGTGACAATCTGCTCAAAAACTCTTTCTAGCTCTATATAGATTGGCCTATGCTACTTTAGGAAAAAATGGATTGGAAGGAGGAGAAAGCTCAACATATGCCCTTGAGCGAAGGCAATGAGTGAATTAATAAGAGGCAGGTCAAGACTCAGAGTTCTTTCTTTGAGGGAAAGTACAGAGTTATGGATGGGAGAAATGGCACTTTTCTTGGCCCACTGAAATTGTCATTTAATCAACACTTTTAAAGAGCTGGTGTGAGGTTTTTAAACTATTACAAATTTCTAGTCTGTACTCCTGCTAAAGCTACATGTATAGTTTTGAAGCATTAAGACAATGAAATCAGATCAGCCCAGGATACATTTGGTTGTCCGATTTGGGTTTAAAATACAACTATCTTCATAGTCTGTTAATAAGGGCTTTCAGTGCAGTGCACTCCTTTCTTCCTGATACTTGGATAGACACAGACATATCAGTTATGTGGTTAATTGCCAGATATTTGCAGTGTAAGTGAATGCAGAAAAATCTTGCATGCATGAATAAATTCTTGTTTTCTACCTGTTCCACAAAACTCCATTTACAAATGTAGTAAGCAAAGTGTCAAGATTTTTAATCCTAGCAGACCATTTCAAGTTAAATTTTTTCAGAATCGCTGTTGTCTGTCATCCAATAAAGAAGGATGAAGTCACAGATCTTTTTTTGGAACTGTCAGTAGGGAAGCCTGTGCTGCGTTGCGTGACACTCTTGCTTCTGGTCCTCAGAGTGATTAACATGTAATACTCTGTTGTGTTAGAGGTGGCAGCATTTTGCACAAGTAAGGCCAAAATATTCAAAAGTGGCAATTAGTTCTCGGTGCCTCAACTTTTGGTGCTCCATCTGTGACATGTTCGGTTCTGATATAAGTGCTAAGCACCTACAACTTCAAAAGGAGACATGGATACTCATTACTCCTGAAAATCAGGCCCAAGGTGGCACATAAATCAGGGGGCACTCCTGAAAATTTTAATGTTAGTGTCTTTTCTGTTCAGTCTTGTGTTCCTTGTTTTAGTTAGCATTCTCCTCAGGCTGATCTTGTTGCCAGGCTTCCTGCAGGGTAGAAAAATAGTAGTTGCAGAAGAAAATCCTCATTCATGAACTGGTAAAAACAATCACGTCAGGAAATGTATGTTGTTCAGATTCTACAAAGAAAATAATAGTGAGGTCTGGAGCAATGTTAGCTATGCAGGTCATCTATGTAAACAAATGCATCCTGAATGCAACTAAATTCAGGGAAAATTATTATTTGTACTTCTGATGGGCCAACTGGATGATGTGCAAATGTCTGCTTCTTGCCTATCTATCAGAGGTGAATAATAATTTTGCTGGATCTTTAACTCTTTCTCTCTCTCTCTCCTTATTAGTTGAGAAGGAAGAACTCACAATTGTTAAATATCTTCAGCCATAGAAATTATTTCCATCTTTAACCTATGTTTTGTTGTTCAGCACATGTGCAACAATACATATACGGCCTTCGTGTTTTGGTGGCCATCAGGCTTTATTGTGCATCAAGGTAACTGTTTATTTACTAAGGCAAAACTAAGGTCAGTATTTACCTAATGCATCAATATGTCTCGATGTTCATTTTAGCAGACCTCCGAGTCTGCCTATTGCTTTTGACAGTCTGTTCATCTTTCACAGAAATTCTAATCACATTCCAATCTCTCAGCTTTCCAACTGCAAAATTTCACACCCACTCCACAACTAAAACTTGAGTGGTTCTAGAGATCGAAACCCAGTCACTCAGCATCATTCTAACACCCAAAATTTTCTGCTGTCTTTGTTATTAAATCTTAGCTTTTGAAACTATATTTTTTTTATTAAGATTAAAAATTACATCTCTTGTGTGGAGTGATTTTACTCTGTATATCTGCTGGAGCTCTGAGGATGCCTGCTTGTATTTCTCCAGGCCTTGTCTTGCAGTACTGTCCTTTTGGCAGAGATTAAATGGATGGGACTCCCTTGAGAACTGAATTTTCCTCCTGAGTTAACTGGAGGGGTTGCTGTTGAATGTTGCAAGGCAGTGTCTCTCGCCGCAATATCATAGACTTAAACTGAGCATTCCAGAATGTAAACCAACAAACTGAAGAGTTGTACTATCATGCTGGTCCTTTATTAAACACAATTTCTTTTTGCAAATGTTTGATACCCAAGATTTCTATATCCAGTACAAGATTTATTTTTGTTCCTCTCAATCACAGTGTTCAATATTTGTTTGTATTAATCTGCATTCCTTCTGACACATTCTAAGAAGCTTGAAAATGGGGATGGGGGATTTTGTTATTTATGTCCTTTTCTATTTGGCAAACATTTATTTCCCTTCCCCCCACCCACAATGTGTTTTTGGATGAAGTTGACATAAGCGTAAGTGTTTTTGTTTAGCAGCTACAATTTTAACTTGCATTCATAGTGATTCTTTGCATGGCAGCATGATTGTCAGTACAGATGTGGAAACATTACTTGCTAGTTAAACATTGCTGCAGAACCTGCAAAGCAAGAACAAAATGTAGTTTTATAGGTCCTATAAACTACCATTGTTATGGTTTTCATGTTCTTGTTGATGAGAATATTAGATTTAGAAGTAAACAAAGAATCTAAGCAAGATTGAATCTGGTGCCTAAAGCATTTGACATTGCCTTCTTAAAAAATCCTATCTTTAAAAGCCTACTATCAATTATTAATGTCAGATATCTGTTTTGTTGTCACGGTATCCCACAGCTTTCCCTGGCGACAGCTGGAGGTGTTTAATTTCACTCAAAGATCCTGTGAACCATTTGTTCATGCATCATTTTTCTATAACAGACATTTTTTACTAATTAGGAACAACCTCGTATCAGTTAACTTAGGTCTTAAAACCATGATTTAAAAAAATCCCACGTTGTCATTTATGGGAATTTCTGTGCAATGACAAACGGTCTCCAAACACATGGGCAGAAGAAGAAAGGGCCTTAAGGAGGCTCACCACCAAATTTCATACAAGTCTGTAAACTGAATAAATATAACAGTACCTAAGGATTGATTGTAAAAAGGAATAGCTCAGTGTGCTCCTTGAGTGTGTGTTGGGGTAATGGCTTTTCTGTAAAGGATAAAAAGGATTTTAGGAGGAGATACCTTGAGGCTTAAACTGTCACCATATGGAGTGGAATTACATGCAGGTTCTTAAGTGTTTGTTTTTTTTCTTTGTCAGTTACAAAGTATGAGCTAGTTCACCTGATGGATGATACTGTTGGGGAAGAAGGGTAAATTGAATGGGCCAAAGTGGTCCCTGGTATAACTCCATTGAAGTCACTGAAGTTAAGTCATGGATAAATTTCTCCCAACACTAACAAATGAATTTTTTCTTTGTTTATTGTTTTAAACTTATAATTAGAAATGGACCTGAACAGAAACCCAGATCCAAACAACCCTGAAATTTGGGAGAGTCCAGAGCCAAACTTCATGACTAGCTCCTGTTCAACTAATGGAATGAACCAAAATTGCAGATTGAGACATCCCTATACTTCAAGCATGTTCTAATGTCTGTTTCAACTCTGCAGCTTGACCCCATGTCAACTTGTAGGTAATTAGTGATTTTATGTTCTGAGTGATGTAATGTGGAGCAGTTATAAACAACACATAGTTAATGTAACTGACTCACACAGTGTCAATTCAAAAGAACCCAGAACTTCCTAAGCTACAAAACAACCATCCACCCACAAGCCCTTTAAATGCTCTATATAGGAACAGTCCTGAATACAAATGCAACAGAGTGACGTCAATGGATGCAAGTGACATTTCTTACAATGCACAGTAAAATTGCATATCTAGGTGCAAATGACCAGGAATCTGTTGGTCTAATAATTTGTGGCTCTGATCCTAAATCCCCATGCCATGTCCTCTAAATTATCTGTGTAGTGCAGGAAATATACAAAATGCTTTACAAAACAAACAAAACATTAGCAATATCACCCCCTGAACTCATTTCTCCTTCACCAGAACCTAGACAAGATTTTAGTCAAAGGAGGGGACAATGTTTTTATTTGTATGTTATGACAGAACAGGTTGGGGAAGCAGTTCAAACCTTTTTCAGTGCAACCCAGAGAGAAAATCAGGAGCATCTGTATATTTCTATTATCTTTTCCTGGGCGATATTTCCTGTCTGGTTCCTTCTCTGAAATTACACATTTCTACTAGCCACTCCTTCCTGACACTTCCAGTTTGCCCAGTGAGAACTGCCTATCTCAAACTATCCATTTCCAGCTGTTATTTCCAAAGCACATGCAGTCTTCTGATTCCAGTGTCCATCCCTTCTTCCACTCAGAACCCAATGCTCACTGTGGATAACATTTACCCCCGTGTAAGGGCTCAGCATGAGGTAAATGCATGTGTCACCTGAACTCATGGCCTATGCGCTAGATGAGTCCTACCACCTCTTCTGAAGGACCCCATCTTTTGAAGATTTAAGTAGGATTGAAGTGATGCATATGTATTGTGGTGTCCCCCCATACATGGATGAATTTCATCTGATTTGAATAGCAGAAGAGAAGGAAATTATCACCCTGATGTCATTGCTGCAGACAGTTTGGTACAATTACCTTGGGGAAAGCAGGTTCAGCAATTACAGCAACATGCCTGGAAACAGGTAGAAAATAATGGAAGAGCTGTTGTAACAATCATTTCAAAGACTCTAAAAATTGCATTCTCCCGAGGCAGCAAAACAATCACAGTAAAAAGCATCCAAACTGGGACTGCCAAAAATGTCTTGGTATTAACACATTTCCAAGATACCCTTAAATATTAAAATCAGGAAAAACTGCTCTTTTTGGTGTGTGTGACGCAGCATGAATCATCAGCCTTCCTTTTTGTGTTTAAAAAATTAGATGAAAATTCAGCATGGAGAGAGAAAAATAAAAAGCTCTGACTACAGGCAAGAGAACAATATTTGTGTCCTATTCTGAGGATTTTGAGAGAGGTAAGTATTATTTCAGGGTTGGGTTTTTTTAAAATACCTTTTAGTATAACTTCTCAATTTTCTAATATTTTTTCTCCTCTGATCTCTTCTTCCATACATCAGTCTCTATCAGCAATAATAGCTTCCTCCAGACACACACACCTGGTAAGAGGAGTCCAGTAACATGAGCCCTTTCAAAAGGTACTGGATTGATACCATATTTTGTTTGAGGGCTATAGGTTGGTTGTTTGGGACAGTAATTGACTGAAGAGTGTGTTAGTTTCTGTATTGTTTTTAAAGAGATCAATTTTTCTGTCTTATGACTTCCATAATGACTGATCTCAGGAATTTTTTTTGTTATATAGGTCTTTTTCTATTCAGGGAGGCAAATAGAGGTTACTGATTGAATCTTTAAATGAAAGGATGTATTTTAACATATGGGATCACAGTGTGTCCAAAATGTATACTAATTTCTTAAGATAGTATCTACACTACAGTTAAAACATTTGTCCCATAACATGGCTACAACACACATCCGTTGTGTAGTAGAGATACAATGCATCCAAAGCTTTAGCCTGATTACAGAACATCCCCACTACAAATTGCGATGGTTAACATATTTCTGTATATCAAGTTAAGTGTATATGGTACGTAATATAATTCCTGTTCAGAGGAACTT
The DNA here is from genome assembly GCA_003942145.1 of Platysternon megacephalum. Lineage (NCBI taxonomy): Eukaryota > Metazoa > Chordata > Testudines > Platysternidae > Platysternon > Platysternon megacephalum. Next base: position 10,966,888 of record QXTE01000014.1, on the reverse strand, counting down.
AACTTCTAAATTGATCCAGAACAGTGGGAGAGAGGAAGAAGCAGGGGAGAGGAGGGAAGGAAGAAGGGATATGCAGAATAAGGCTGAGGTTGTTTGCATAGTACAGTTGCAGTACCCTAGTTCCTAAGGTTTGGTTTGTTTAGAATAACTTTTAAAATTGTTTAAAGGGATATAATTAGAGAATCAATTAAGATTGTGGGGGGCGGGAAAAGGTGGATATTGAGGAGGGAGGTTGCATGGCATACAGGATCGAGGTGGTTGTTCTACATCTAGGTAGCAACATGAGAGAAGACATGGAGGTTCTCCTTAAATCTCAGAATATTGATTTTGTTTTTTTGCTTTTGGAAAGTGCTTAAATGTTAAATTATTTGTGCATCCTTTGGCAACCTCTGCTAAATACAGGACACTGCCTGTATTTAGGCATTGTACCTTGGCATCTAACTATTCCATTACATTAGGATCATCTTCATTTTGACAGTCCTCCAACATCCCAAAATGACTAGCTCCTAAAATGTCATCATGGAGGATTAACCCAGTACCCCACGCACAGCTGGATTGACACTGAAAGCAGAGCTGCTCATTTGCACACTCACCCATGCACAAGTTGCCCATGACCCCAACAGGCAGTTTCTGTCTTAGGTAAGTGGAACCCTATTGGGTCACTCTACCTCCACAGCATTGTCAAACATTTTAGTCTCTTAGTCCTTCACTTCTGTGAGGTGCTGGAGACCCTATATGCTGCTCTTCGAGATACTTCTGGCCAACTGAAGGGGAAATGCTGCTGGATTCCAGATAATCCAGACCCTCCTCTGGTGAGATGGCTGATCACTACAATACAGACCTTTTGAATAGGTGTGGATTTAAAGAGGAAAATGTAGTAGAAAATAAGCTTCCAGGGCTCCAAGAATAACTTGCAACCCCCCAAACTCCCTGTGATAAAAATTTACAGTCATATAAGCTTGTTACAAGAAAAGAGGAAATGTTATGTAACAGTTGCATACAAGTACAGTTGAGTGCCACCACAACATTAATTTGATGTGCTCCCTAAAAAGTTAGAGATGGGTAAGGGTTTGTTTTTATATTCCTGTGCTTAAATGAGTTGGGGAAACTATTTTTTAATATGAAGCACACAGGAGCAGAAGGGGCTTATCAGTCAGTGGTTGAAGCAGTATTGCCTTTTGATGACAGCATGAGGATGTCCTGAATCCCAGCAGTGAAGAGTTAACAGTAGCAAGCCATCAACTGGATGACACATCCTTAACTAATTGTAAATGGGGAATCATCATCCAGTGGAGGTGTTTCTAGTGGGCCCTCCCTCATTAATCTGTTTTTGTTACAATCCTGTTTAATATCTCTATTGACGACTTGGAAGAAAACTTATCATGCCTGGTAAAACAGACCACAAACAGTGGAGGGGTAAAAGACAGTTCAGTTCTACAGAGCAATCTGTTGAACAACATGCACTTTAATACAATTAAATGTAAGGTTTATATATAGTAGAAACCAGAATGTAGGTCACCGAAGGTGGAGGACAGTATTTTGGAAAGCAGTGACTCCACAGGGCTTTGTGTTATGGGGATAACCAGTTGAACATGAGCTGACAGTATGATGCAACTGGCTAAGAGAGCAAAGGCAATAAACTTATTTGTATAAGTAGGGGAATACTGAGTAGAAGTAGGGAGATGTTACCACTACTGCATGCATCAGTGCTGAGACAGTTACTGGAAGACTGTGTTCACTTCTCATGTCTGCTCTTTACAGACATTAACTCCTTGGGGGATTCTGTGTGACTGCGTGCCCACAGAAAACAGGCCCCAGCCTTATAGAGAGAGAGAAGGGCTCACAATCTAATTAGCTTAACAAAGAGAAGGTTAAAGAAGTGACTTGATCATGGTCTAAAGCTATGTCTACACTACCACCTATGTCGGCAAAACTTATGTCACTCAGGTTTCTGAGCGACAGAAGTTACACTGACATACGCGCTAGTGTGCACAGCTCTATGGTGGTGGGAGAGCTTCTCTTGCTGACATAACTTATGCTGCTCCCAGGGGTGTTTTTTTTTTGCTGATGAGAGAGCTCTCTTTAATCGACATAGAGTGTCTTTACCACACGTGGTACAGCTGCACTGCTGTAGCACTGTAAGTGTAGACATGGCCTAGATATCTACATGGGGGGGAAAGATTGATAAGTAAGAGATTTCTTTAATCTAGCAGACAAATGTCTAAGATCCAGCGACTGGATCTGAAACTAGATACATTCATACCAGAAATCAGACATTTTGTATAGGAGAGTAATTAAACATTGGAACAACTTAGAAGGAAGGATAGGGTGGATTCTCCATCACATGTCTTTCTAAAAGATATGCTCTAGCTAATCCAGAAGTTATGGACTTAATACAGGAATCATTTGGTGATGGATTTGTCATGTAGGAGGTCAGACAAAATTGTTATGGTCTCTTCTGGCCTTAATCTTATATTCTGGAGAATGAGAAGGCAGTAGCAAAAGGGTAGTGATGTATCATACTGCCATATACTAGCCCAAACTGACCCTTTGACTATAGTGGCCTATATTACTATGAAGTCATTATATAGTGTGGGCAAGTTTACATGGTGTTCTAGAAATGCACTAAGATAGCCCTTGCCATGAAGATGCTATATTCTGTCATGCAAGAAACCTGTCCAGGGAGGGGAGGGCAAGGAGAGATTATTGGAGAGGAGAATGGATGGCTGTTTGGTGGAAGTAGGCTAGTGGCTCTCAACCTTTCCAGAGTACTGTACCCCTTTCAAGAGTCTGATTTATCTTGCGTACCCCCAAGTTACACCTCACTTAAAAAACGACTTGCTTCCACAATCAGACATAAACATACAAAAGTGTCATAGCACAATATTAGTGAAGAAGTACTTGCTTTTTCATTTTTACCATGTAGTTATAAAATAAATGGAGTGGAATATAAATATTGTACTTACATTTCAGTTTATGGTATATAGAGCAGTATAAACAAGTCATTGTATGAAATTTTAGTTTGTACTGCCTTCGCTAGTGCTTTTTATGTAGCCTGTTGTAAAACTAGGTAAATATCTAGATGAGTTGATGTACCCCCTGGAAGACCTCTGCGTACCCCCAGGGATATATGTATTCCTGGTTGAGAACCACTGATATAGGTCATAGAATTTCCCCAAAATAATTCCTAGACCAGATCTTTTAGAAAAACATCCAATCTTGATTTAAAAAGTCAGTGATGGAGAATCCACCATAACCCTTGGTAAGTTGTTCCCATGATTAATTACTGTTAAACTCTTGTGCGTTATTTCCATGCATGATGCTATGAATCATGCAGGTTATTGGTATTATTAGATTCCAGCTATACATCCAGTTTGATGATCTCTAACTAATTCCTCAGAAAGAATGGGATGCTTTCCAAACAGCACTAATGTTACAATCACAATACTGCTTTTCAGGTGACAAGTGGGCAAACATCAAAGTCTGCTTTGGATTGGAAGCCATGAATTGGATTGCTGTGAAAAACCAAGTGGACATTCATAATTTTTTCATATGGGAGGTGGGGAGTGAAATTTTATTTTACCAGACGGAGCAGGTTGGAAAGTGCCATTGCTTTCTGTTGCCACTTTGAAAACCAAAATGTCTCTCTTATTTGGGCTTCAGTTCTCCTCTGACTGAGGCCAGGGGTGCTGTGGAGGTGGCCTCATGAACGTTTAAGGAAACTTTCCTAGGAGCCTCAACTCAGCCTCTAGCTTCACACCTGCAGATCAGCAACTTTAATAAACTCATTTTCAGACACATCCTTTTGAAAAGCCCCAGCCATAATATTACAGCAAGTGTCAAACTGATTCCTGCTTGAATTCACTAAAGCATAGTTTGCGCTATCTGATCTACAATATGTAGGGGAGGCTGCTTCTCTAAGTTTTAGCCACCTATTTCCCCTGTATTTTAGGTCCAGCTGTACATAGCAAAGGTGGGACCAGCCGTTTTGATTCAACTGAATTGTTCCTCATTTGAAGACTGTTTACTTGGGATTTTAGTTTATATTATTTCCCTTACATGTTCATTAAGAGACTTATTAGCCTTCAACTGCACATGCTCATCAAAGGTTCCTGAATCCATCCTAGATGAAGATGGCACTGTTTCAAGTGCATTTATGCTAAATTTCATATAATTTTCTGTCTTATGTCTAGCACACTATGAATGCTGAACTTTAAAAAGCTTTTATGCTTGATTTGATGACTTCCTTAATTCAATGCCTTTCTGAAACATTTGGTCTTGTTTTCTCAAAACACAGTTATTTCCTTTGGCAGCTTTTCCTTGATGAGTTATAACTGATGTCCGTGGTAGTTCTGCAGCATAATGCAGTACTTCAGACTTTCCAGGTCAAAATCTGATCTTAATTACACTAGTAAAAAGCCAAATCAACCACAGTAAATTACTTCATGTCTATAGGCTTGTAAATCCTGCAACGAGTATACATACCACCCACCCATCTCCCTGATAAGCCTAATGAAACTTCCTAAGGGTGTGACTATGCTAGGAATGCTACAGCAGCACACCTGCTGCAGTGCTGCCATAGTGTAGACACTTACTACAGCAATGGAAGGGGTTCGTCTGTCACTAGCAAATCCATGTCTCAGAGGGAGTAAGTAGGTAGTTCTTGGTGTCTATTTCACCAGGGCTTAGTTCTCCTCCAGCACCTTATACTGAGGTCCTGGCTGCACTTCTCACACCTCCTCATTTTACATATTGCATCTGTGGCCCCCCAGAGTTGCAAGACCTCCTTGTCAACCCCCTGCTGGCACTGGCCAAGATAGCCCTCCATCACACTAGGAGCAGGAAAGCTGGGGAGCGGGCATGTTCTGTGACTGTGGGGTCTATTTCTGGTCCCTTATCCCAGTGGTTCTCAATCTTTCCAGACTACTGTACCCTTTTCAGGATTCTGATGTGTCTTGTGTACCCCCAAGTTTCACTTCACTTAAAAATTACTTACTTACAAAATCAGAACTAAACATACAAAAATGTCACAGCGCACTATTACTGAAAAATTGCTTATTTTCTAATTTTTACCATATACAGTGTATAGTATATAGAGCAGTATAAACAAGTCGTAGGAAATTTTACTTTGTATTGACTTCACTAGTGCTTTTTATGTAGCCTGTTGTAAAACTAGGCACATATCTAGATGAGTTGATGTAACCCCCGAAAGACCTGTGTACCCGCAGAGGTGTACCACTATCAGGGGTACTTTGCTCTGTATCCTCCTCTGGATCCCTGATTTTCAACCTTTGACATCACTCCTGTTCCTGTTTTTCTGTTTGGTGTCCCCAGTATACAGGTGGGGTGCAATGGCTGTCCCCCTTTGGTTGAGGGGGGAGGCCTAGACGTGCCTGTCCCATTACCCACAAATAGTACCAGGGCTGAGGTCAACTTAACTTCATCACATAGGGTTTGACATTTTTCACAGCCCTGAGCAATGTAGTTAAACCAACCTAATTTTGTAGTGTAGACCAGCCCTGAGTTCATTCTAATGAGTCAAAATGGCAAATGAAATTTAATGTGGATAAATGTAAAGTAATGCACATTGGAAAAAATACCCCAACTATACATACAATATGATGGGGCCTAATTTAGCTACAATTAATCAGGAAAGAGATCTTGGAGTCATCCTGGATAGTTCTCTGAAGACATCTGTGCAGCGGCAGTCAAAAAAGCAAACAGGATGTTAGGAATCATTAAAAGGATAGAGAATAAGACAGAGAATATCTTATTGCCCTGATATAAATTCTTGGTACGCCCACATCTTGAATACTGCATACAGATGTGATCTCATCTCAAAAAAGATATACTGGCATTAGAAAAGGTTCAGAGAAGGGCAACTACAATTATTAGGGGTTTGGAACGGGTCCCATATGAGGCGAGATTAAAGAGGCTAGGACTTTTCGGCTTGGAAAAGAGGAGACTAAGGGGGGATATGATAGAGGTATATAAAATCATGAGTGGTGTGGAGAAAGTGAATAAGGAAAAGTTATTTACTTGTTCCCATAATATAAGAACTAGGGGCCACCAAATGAAATTAATGGACAGCAGGTTTAAAACAAATAAAAGGAAGTTGTTCTTCACACAGCGTCCAGTCAACCTGTGGAACTCCTTGCCTGAGGAGGTTGGACTATAACAGGGTTTAAAAGAGAACTAGATAAATTAATGGAGGTTAAGTCCATTAATGGCTATTCGCCAGGATGGGTAAGGAATGGTGTCCCTAGCCTCGGTTTGTTAGAGGGTGGAGATGGATGGCAGGAGAGAGATTACTTGATCATTACCTGTTAGGTTCACTCCCTCTGGGACACCTGGCATTGGTCACTGTCGGTAGACAGGATACTGGGCTGGATGGCCCTTTGGTCTGACCCAGTACGGCCGTTCTAATGTTCTTATTCTGTTGATGCTTGGATGGGAAGAGGTGGAAGAAAATACACACGTCATAACTATTTATATAGACTAAAGAGTGAAATTTCTATTGTGCTTTCCCATTGAAAAGGATGGTCAAATGACCGTTCTGCATAAGATTCCGCTGTGGATCAGTCTTTCGTATTGAATTCGGTCAGTGTTTAATTTGTAATGAAAGAGGTGCCAGGGCTCAACCAATTGTTTTACATTCATAACTGATGCAGCAAGCCCAGAGGTGCCAGGGCTATGAACTGTCAAACCTAGAAGTGTCAGGGATCAGCCCTGGCAAAAATTAAGCACTGAATACAGTACTCAAAGTGAAATAGCAGTGACAGATTTCTGCACACTTAGGCAATAGGAGCCCTCAGGGCCTAGACAAGACATACTTGTAATTAGTGAGGAATGTATTCGACTTAGTCTCAGTTTCCATCAATGAAGGATAGATCCTCTCTGTCTTCAGTTTGCACTTTTCACATTTTAATCATCAGTCCTAGATCTGCATGAGATTGCTTATGGTTTCAGGCATCCTTAACCCCAAAAGCAGATGAGCCACAAGAGAGAAGAGACAAATCTATCAATGCAAATATCTAATTTGGAACAGCTGAATGGGAACTAAGAATTTTTCCATCTCTCCTTTCCCCAAACACATGTTCAGAGCTGTCAAGGGAAATGAGCACATTTGAGAGAGCAACAAGGTGAAACCATGAAAATTTGGAGATCATGCATTAAAAACAAACAAGCACATTGCTGAATATGGCTCTTCCAGCAAACTAATGATGAATTCATAACTCTTGCAGGGCTTTTCTAATAGCTTTAAGCAATAAACCTTTGATAATTAGATGTCTTCCCTATTGTAAGTAGTGAGATTAATCAGTGTTTACACACACAAAATTAATTAGGCCTTATCTTTACAAAAATTGAGTTTGTGAAAGGGACATTCCTTATTGAACATCACACAGTTATGGCAGAACCCAAAAGCCATGACCAAGTGTGATGGTAAGTGCTCCTTCAAGGGTAGCTTTTTTGTGTGGGTTTGTTTTGTTTTTAAAGCCCTCAGTGTCAAGTTATGGATAAATCAGCCAAGAAGTGATAGAAAAGACTCTTCAATCATCCACACACCCCAGGATTCTCCATCTCACTAGCAATGCAGGGAAATACTCCTCCCTTCACATTTTTTCTCTTCTCATTTATCCCACATCTCTCAAGTATCTACATTGTGGTTGACTGAAGAGGCTGAACAAGCCTCTGTTCTGGAGTCTGTCCACCTCACTCCCTACTCAGCTATGGAATGGATGTGAAGTGGCGTGACGTTCTCCCAGCTGGAAAAAAGAGCATTAGCTTGAAGGTCGCACAAGAGGAGAATCTGCATTTATGTTTATGCAGCTTTTCATGTCTAATTGCTTTTCCTCTGGAACCCTAAATTGATTATCAGCAAGATTTCCAGCAGCAAAATAGGCCATTCCCACCTAACCATTCCATCCTTTCCCCTCCTTCAACAAGTCACTGAAAGATGGGGAGACAGAAGGTTCCTTGCGAATGTGTATCACCATTTATTTTAGTTCAAGAGTCAGGAACTGAACAGAGGACACTGTCAGCGAAAAACAAAAAGAAACAACTTTTTTTTTTTTTTACAGGCTTAATTTTAAAACACTGCGGTTTCAAATCCTTTTTAAAAAGGAAATTCAAGTATCTTAAGCAGGGGGCAGTAATACAAAAATGTTTTTTTGTGTTTTTTTTTAGGTTTTTTTTTAAAAATGTAATTCTACATTTCCTGCACCCTTTTTGCTTTGGTAAGGCCAAGCCATGGATACAAACTGGTACGCAACATAAAAATGACCCCCACCCCAAATTACAGGCTCCAAGAATAAAAGGATCCACTCTCCGGAGACAAACTGTAACGGCTCAGAACTGTCACTTAGCATACTATGTCTCCGGCTTTAAAAGAATTTATTTATTTCTTTATTTTAAGTCACTGAAGTCCTGGCATTCCCAAACACCTCCTTGGTAGCAGCTGTTTCAACATGTTCTATCATAAGGCTTTTCAAAAATACCAGAGCATCAAGATTTTCTCGATTCAACACAAAGAAAAGGGACATCTCAAAGAACAACTTAAAATCCGTGTGTCAAAAATTTTTTAAATTATTATTCTTGTGTGTCATCTAACACCAATTAAAAAACAAATATGCGAATATGTATAATATAAAAATACGATCCCAAGATTAACACTTTGTTGCAGGCACAATTATCTCACAGAATATGTTCTCCTGGGGGCAGGGGAAGGACTATTTTTACTGGGGAGTTTTGTTTTTGTTTGCATTACCAAAAAAAAAGACAGCAGTGCAGGTTTGCGGGGGGGGAGGGGAGGGAAAAAAAAAGTTATTTTAGCAGCAAAGTGTCCAAGATTCTAACCACAATCAAATTAATGAATATCTGGCTGTAAAAAATAAAGTTGAAGGGATGCTGCCCTGATCCATTCATTTTTGCTAAAATAATTCAGCTGTAAAACCCCCAAATTGTGACATATTGAAGGACTTTGTTTTGTAACATTAGAAACTTCCTAATTTGTCCTCCACACTATTGACCATTGTTATCACTTAAATATATGTACAAGAATTAAGCTGCTTTTCTTCTCGTCCACATGCTTCTGGTCATTACTACAAGTCAGTGGTGGTGGGCACCCTGAACGTTAATTCCGTCTTCAGCTTCCAATGGATTATATGCACTATCATCACTACATCAATCCATGCCCTGCTCTTCTCATTGGCCTTGGCGTGCACTGCAAGGGAGTTTTTAATGGTCAGTGTTCTGCTTGTCTCTCATCCAGGCTTGGATTTGCTCTTTCAGTTCTGGCACTTGGAATGAAGAGAGAAAAGAATTTAAATGGTTAATGTGAAATTTGTGAAGTTACAGAAACATTAAGCTGAGAAACCACTAAGGGACAAATAGTGCTATCCTTTGGTTAGGACAGAGAATGAAGAGGGAACCCCAGAGCTCTATTTTCGGCGCTGGTAATGAATTTGCCATGTGACTTCAGGCAAATCACTTAATCTCGCTCTGCCTCACTTTATCTATGAAGTGAATATAATATTTACCAACCATTATAAGATGCATTAGCCTAAATGGTGGGAGCTCTGGACTCATTCAGATAAAGAAGGGAACAATACAAAGACTGACCGCAAAGAATAAAACTTAGAACTTTTCTGAGAGACTCGGGGCCAAAGCGGAGAGTGGGGAGGGCAGAACAGGACTGCTGTTCTATCCAGGCTATGACACTGCCCTTCAGAAGCCTGAGACATACCCCAAGGGTACAACCTTCCATCAATACAAAGGCAGAGCTACCTGGTTCTAGCATATTTTCTGTCAGTGTCTGCCGATTGAAGGGGTCAGTGGAGGAGTTCAGCAGGTGTCGTAGGATGATTGATCTGTCCATGATCGTTCCAGATGGCAGCCTCACAGGGTCGGTCATAAGAGTGTCCATGAGTGGATCTGAAGAGGCAGATGAAGCTTATGTAATTAAATTAAAGAAACAGAAGAAAAAGTAAGTGCTTTCCTGATGCCTCACAGCACAGAAGTGACCTGGAGAATCTCTCTGGATCACTGAGGACCAGATACATTATTGAAGTGACACAGGGTAACCCAAAGGGAGGAAAAGCAGCTTTCTTAGGTGTCTCCTGCCAACTGATCCAGAATTGGTGTGAAGGTAACATCAGATTAGATCTCATACAGGTGGGCAACTGCTGCTGGAAATGGGGAATTGCTGGGATGAAGGCTGCCCTAGAATGCAGAGCTGGCCATTCGCTTAAAGTTAGGAAGGAGAACGAAGTGTAAAGTGCGAGCAGAGATCTTGTACTGTTTTATGACCCGTGTTTGCAAAGCTGATCTAAGCACATGGCTAGGTATGAATAATGCAGTCCCTGAACAACTTTGCTCTCTTCACTCAAACCTGAACTGTTTCACTGAATTGATGGAAGATTCAGGACTACAGAGAACAGTAGGCTGTTTCCATTAGAAATCACAGGTCTAAATTATACATACCTTATACGTACTTTAAGCAACTGAACTCCCCCCCGAAAAGTTATTAAAAAAAATCAACCTGCCTCTGAATTCATCTGGAGCATCGCTATAATCGATTTCTGCACGGGCATTCTTGGCAACAATTTCCTCCACTTTCTCTGCCAGCAGTTTGAATTTTTCTATTGCTATCGTGGACTTGATTCCAGCCTTCCTCATCTTTGAAATAACCTCCTCAAATAGCTCTTTGCTGTAGGACCTCTGCAAGCAAGCAGCATAAGGAGAAAATGTGAACTAGTGACAACTTAGCTCAGTTATAGCATCTTTCATCTAAGGATCTTAAAACACTTTGTAAAAATAAACTAATTAAGCCTTAACACTAATGTGAGGTAGGCAAGAGGTATATAGGAATCACTTCACCGAGCACTGAAACGTAGCCACCTCTGGGATGGAGTGCAGCTGCTGCTCCACTGTGCATCTATGTAGGATAGGAAATGAAGAGTACTATATCCAATTGGAGTTGTAGAGGAGTTTATGGAGGCTGAATTTAATTGTCAGAGTTGGTGTTTACTCAGAACACCTGGGTTACCACCCTTACTTTTGTGACCCGTCCTATGAACACGTGGTATATTTTATATTTCATCTAAAAGGATGGCAGCTTCAGCTACACAGGCTCCACTACCACCTCTTTCAGAGGGAAGAGTGTCATCTACTGAGTCACCACCATCCCCCGATCATTTCTTTTAGGTATTCTTCCAATAACTGATTCATCCCAACCCTGATTTGCTTGTGAGATGATCATGGCACAAGGTGATGCAGTACGGAGGAATAGCAGTGTGCCCAAATCTCCCAACCTGCCTTGCAACAGTGGGATAACTGATTAGAATAGAGTCATCTTTTTCCACAAGGCACAATACGAAACACAAATGAATTCGCACATGTTGGTGGAAACATCACCTATAGTTTGGCTTTTCTGAATTATTAACTGTTATAATTATTGCCAAGGGTTGCCATGCAAGTGTTATTATTGCCATGCAAGTGTTGGGATGTNGTTTGGCTTTTCTGAATTATTAACTGCTATAATTATTGCCAAGGGTTGCCATGCAAGTGTTATTATTGCCATGCAAGTGTTGGGATGTGGGAATCAGTATGACACTGGGGAAATCTAGAAAACAAAGATGAAAGCAGAGAGTATCTAGCCCACCCACCAGCAGGATACTGGTAATCAGGTGCATTGGGGGAAAAAAAAATCAGATTCACCAGCTAAAAATGGGCATGCAGTTGCTATAAGGGATAGGCTGATGATTTGTTTATCTGTGTGACAAAGTGGAAGACAATTCTAGGAAGGGACAGAAGAGGAATGATCCTTAACAGCAAAAAAAATCCTGCTGCAAAAATGAGCAAGAAGTCTCAGTGAGGGAGTTGGTACCTGCTGGGAGCCTGCCAGTTCGATGCACCATGCAGCACACTGCAGGAACAGCAGCACACGGCTTCTAGAACTGCGCAGCTGCAACTGCCACAGGCAGAACGCATACTTGACAGCTTCAACTGACTTAGGCATCAGTTTAATCAGAACTTAAGAATCAAGCTATATACAAGGACTTTTGCAAACTGCTCATTTTCTGGAGACTATAAAGCCACCTACATGTGTCTTCAGAGTGCTGGGCTTGGAAATAAGCGTTTTAAAGTTTATTTTCATAGTTTCAAAAGCCCTCTTTTAATAAACACCTATTAAACTACAGTGTATGAGACTGAGTTAAGCAACAAAAACGATTTAACATACTGGGTTTGACGAGTTTCTGTTTTCTTTGGGAATTTTAAAGTGTTCTAAACACAGTGGTAATTCTCTACTCTATTATAGATCTCACTGAAACATTGTATTCAATGCTCAGGACACAGTGTGCCCACCCAAACTCCATGCCAACCTGGAGGGGAGAACATAACTATGGCACTGTGCCTGGGGGCTGGCAAAGCTCTTCAAATTTCTTCTACGTGTTAGGATTTGCAAATCAGAGATCCATCAAAATGCTTTAGAACATCTCTGCCACACACAGGCGACATTTTAGAACATACTTTTTACCCAATCGCTATTATAGCATCATGTATTTTCTTGGATTATCCTTCCTGTCATTGCCAAGACACTAGTCACTCCCCCCCCCCTTTTTTTTTTCAATGAGAAGCTGCTTTGTGTTATCCAACATTAACTCATTTGTACTAGTTACAACTCAAATGCACAGCAGCGAGGTGGGGACAAACTAAAATAAAGCATATTGGTGTGGGAACTGGAATAGTGTTAAAGGGACACTGTCAATTTAAAAGTTATAGATAGCTAACAAAAGGCATCTTTTTACCTACATTACTGACACCATGCGAGATCAGAACGGAAAAATCCAATTGACTTTTCTCTATTTATGTTGTTTCCTGTAGTTCTCAGCCTAGCCAAAGGGGGAAGGGGGGGGGGAAAGAATCAATCAAGCCACTTCCACAGTTCTGCTACTTGGAGGTGCACACACAAAGGGGAATATTTACTTACAGTGGACCCTCGCTAGAACGCACGTCTATATAGCGCAAATTCGCTTATAGCGCATCACCGCGCATGGATCCCAAATTTAATTACCTTCATTGGAATCCATGGTAATACGGTTAACGCGGGACCGCGCATGGATCCAAAACCCCACGTTCTAGCGAGGGTCCGTGTATTTTAAAACCATTTCCATCAGAATTCTAAGCTGCCATGGAAACATTTCTATTGGTCTTTGGATTCTGAAAAGCTTGGCTTTGTACAAAACAAAACGCTGGACCAACATTTGTCCTTTCAACTCTCAAACAACAGGACAAGGAACCAAGGTTACAGATGAGCCATAGTTTTACCTATATGATCGATCACACACACACACACACACACGACAGTATTTTATATAGAAGTGTCACTCTAATGATTATTGTTGGAAGGAAATATGTTCTAGAGGAATGAGCCTAGGTTTGTGAGAAGAGGCCCTTAGATCACAATCCCAGTTCTGCCAGAGACCATCTGTGTGGCCTCAGGCATGATCAGAATCACTCTTGTGCCTTGGTTTCCCCTCTAAAGTGGTGACAATACTACTACTTCTACCTCACAGGGGAGGCTGAGCAGGTAATGGTTAATGTTTGTAAAATGATCTGCATATGTAAAGTGCTACATATATTCTATGAACGACTATATATTATTTATATAGCACTATAGGTTTGCAAAGCACTTTATAAACATACCTGTCTCAAAGGAGAAGAGAGTGCCCAAGCAGAGATTAATCATGGAAAGTAAATTGAAAAGATGCATTTGAAGGAGGTTGGTTGGCAACGCACAGATAGTGGGCAAGCTCTTCCAGGAGTGATTCTGCAAAGCTCTGCCAGTTCTGTTTGCCCACGCCACCTCCATACCCACCTCTCTTTCTGGAGCTCACCTGGTCGTCAGCAATTGCTTTAGCAAAGCGAGCACAATCTAACTGCAGGTAAATATCAGTCAGTTGGTCCAACAGCTTCTTTGGTTCAAACCCATATTTTTCAGGGTTTTCAACTTTCAGGTCACGGCACTTGGGGCCACACAATTGCTGAAGGTTAAAGTTTAGCATAGCAGCCAATCGTGGTCCAAGTTCCTAGAAGGCCAAAATAAAGTACAAATGAAAACGAGGAGGCACTGGGGAAGGGACACCACCTTAAGGGCCATATGCATCTGGCTCAGGAATTAGAGACTATGATTTCTCTTCAAGAAGACTGCCACTGATTTCATAAGTTTCACACGGTGAGCCTTTCCTCACTGCTATCTCCAAGCAGTTATACTTATATCCAAACTCAAGTGTTCATCATATGAAGTAGAAAACAATGCAACTTGTACTGAATATCTGCCCAAAAACACATATTTAAAAAAGTGTAAGTAATAGAGTTCCAGGTGGTGTTTCTTCTGCTGGTGACAAGATGGATGAAAACATCACATGCCTATGTCCCTCTTCAGATTGCAACAATCACCGTGACTTTTCTCAGGCTGGAAGGACAGAAACAGTCTCCACAAACATAGATCCTAGAATGCCCTTCCTACCATCCAATCTTGGCATCATCGTAACATGCTTGTTATAATCCAAACACAGACATGTCTAAAAGCACCATTAACATCTCACGGACTAAGGAAATGCCTTTTATAGCACCAAATCATTGCTACCTATAATACATATGCTTAGAATTAGATTTCAGTGCACTGTGGATAACATTACAGCTTATCTCCAGGATTTTATCCAGTAAAGAAAAAGAGCCAACCCACATATTAAAGAAGCTGGAAACCAGGCAGGCAATGGGAAATACTAGAGCAGAACAGTTTATACTTACAGGTCTGAGGAAAGGCTTCTGAACCTGCTTGGTAAGGATATGGAACATATCAACAGTTTCTGTTGCCAGGGCAAGATACGAGCGAGACACACGCTCATCCTGAGCAAGCTGAGACTGCCGAGCCTGTTGCTGGTCCTAGAAAATAAACATGCCACCATTACAAGTCCTTATAACTCCCTACTCAATAGCTAAACAGACATGATCTAACATCCTTTTGGCAGGGAGCAGAGTTACAGACTGTGATTCAAGCTGTAGTAAGACGCTGCTCTTTTATTTAAGGTACAGCTCCCCTTCAGTAGCATGTCCTAGACAAAAGTCTGGTGTGGTGGAGGGGTATAAAAGTGGATAGTAGCAAGGTTGTAAAGTGCTGTATCACTCCAAAAAATGATTGTACAAATGGTAGCGTGGTGGGGTCCCATGTTTAGTGAGTCTCACTGATTCCATATCCAATTTGCTCAACATACAATTAAAAGGGTGGGTTGGGTTTCTCCCCCATCCCAAATACCAGCACTGCAGAGTCAATGTTGGAGCAGAGAGTCAGGCTGGGTTCTTTCTGGCTTGTTCATTAACACAGGTAATAAAGCTTCTAAAATTGGATAGATGTGTCAGTTCACTCCTTCACCTAGTAATGGCTCTGCCATGCTAACAGGAGTAAACGGTCCTAAAGGCTTCAGAAGAGCAAACCTGATTCTGACTGAACACATGAAGCAGAAGCCGTGAAGGTGATTTTTTAGAGTCACTTTGTTGACCCAGAACTGCACTTTGAATATTTTTTCTTAATTACTTTCATGGGAAAGAGATAAGGGCTCTCAGAGATCCACACATCTTTCAAAGGTAAATCAGAGAGAGTCATGTGGATGAGTTATTGCACAACTTTCAGCTCTGAACAATTAGCAGCAAGCTCCTACAGGACTGTCAGGTGTCAAGGGTCATGCTGTTTGTCACCTGAAAGGTAAAGTTTCTCTAGATTTGAAACATGACTCATGACCTATATGTCACAACCTATTAACTATCTCCAAATCTTCTATTAAAACTAGACTTGACAAAAGTGCTGGAGAATACATTACAGAGAACCATTCTGCCCTAGCTGGAGGATGGACTGGAGGTCATAAACAGAACTGTTCCAGCTCTAATTCCATACAGGTTATATGGAAGAATGTTATTTACAATTGTACACCCAGTCAGTAGGACTCCAATTATCAACATGAAATATAGATGTTCCTCATATAGGGAGTTCCACTAGGTGACAACAACAAATGTGAGAACAATACTAAATAAGTGAAGTCCAGAAGGAAAGTTAGGTCTAAAGTGAGGAAAAGTAAGAGTTGGACTTTGAGACCTTCATCAGCCAGGGAGCTATCCCCCCTCCTGCCAAGGGCTAGCTCAGCCTCCGCTGATCCAAAACCTGAGAAAGTTCTAAATGCTAATTCCCTTCAGGGTGCTGTGTTGGAGCCACTTCTAGATTGAAACAAAGACAAAGTAGTTTTAATCAATACAAATGTTATAAAAATAGCACAAGAGATGACCAAGAAATGGTGTTCATTTCCAGACCCATCAGCTTTTACACTATCCTTATAATATTTACATACTAAAGCAGCACTCTTTACAGTCCCTTTGCATAGCATTACTCGTATTTTACAGCTATTGCTGCAATATGAAAAGAAGACAGTGTTGCTGACTACAGCCAAGTGCAGTTGTCAGTTTAATATTTGGTAAATCTTCTTTCGGGATTATATCCTGCACTTGTCAATGGACTGGACTCTAATCTAAAAGGTTGTTTCGATCTCTAACTTTTAACACAGTACAGTAATTTGTATTCTTCCCCCTGTGACAAACATCACAGACATCAACATGTCTGCAACTAGATAATCCATTACAACTACAAAGTGGAACTTCAATCTTCTCCTTCACACATACACATGCAGCCACCTAAGCACCAAAGATTACAACCATGCAGAATATTTCCACAACTGTATGGTAAGTGAATCCCAGGACAACTGCACACAGTCATTTATCCCAGTATGTTTTAAGTTTATCCAAGACTATTTAAGAAGAGAATAATCCAGCTGCCTACTTTACATTGGGCTTTAATGCTCTATTTTTGCCACCACTGTTTGCACTGTAAGGATTATCCACTTCCAAGATTTGCACTCATGTGCTCTATCTGAGCCAGCTGTCCACATTCTTGTTGTATAAAAGTTTTAGGATAGCTAATGCTTATCTGTATCAAAAGGAGGAAGTAACGCTGTAGGGAAAATACAGACTTTAGAACATTCTCATCTGAAAGGAACTCCGCAAAATGGATCTTCCCTTTCTATCTCTCTTTTTTATTTCAGATTTTTGAAATCAGTAACCTCAGTATAAAAATCTCTGACATTGGTGGGTGAATGCATACAATTACTGTATAACGACACTGAATCCTGGAATTTATTCTCTTCCTTTCCATCCCAAAGCCTGCTTCAAGCTCAATACATTAGGAGGAAAAAAAGCTCTTCGCAGGGACAGTTCTTTGAAATGAACTCAGCTGGGGGGCATTTTCCAGAACGTCCTTTGAAAAAGGATTATAAGCCTCAATTTCTCCATTTAGCATTTTAAATACACAATCTCTTAAAAGTCTCATATACCCTCCCCCCCAATGCCAGCCCTGACATAGCTCTGCAGCCTGGATTCTCTTTCAGGAAGCAGTTCCCAAAGTGACCCTGCCCATGGTAGCAGCAAGCAATGCTACCTCCAGGGGCTGCTCTGCAAGAGCAGCAATTTGGTGCTACCCTTAGCCAAAGAAATCTTAGCATAAGAAAGAAAGAGGCACTGTGGGGAAAAAAAAAAAAAAACATGCTCACCCTAGGCAGCAGGTCCCACTGTTCTTTGTTCTTCATCTCCTCTTGAACCTCATGGATCCGTTTTAGGGACTCCAGACTCTCGTCCAGCAAGAAAGTTGTGTCATTTATCAGCATGTTGATATAGCGAACAAACTGCTTCCCAGAGCTGGAAAACATTGAAATGCATTTATCGCTGCACAGTACAACAGGAGCATTCAATCCAGAACGCATCTCTCAATCTGGAGCACTAGCAACATTCCTTCTTCATACCACGGTTTGAATAATTAATTCCCCCACTCCACAGGCCAGGTGAATCAGAGTCCAGAGGCACCCTACATTCCTCTGTGTTTAGAATGGCTATAGTGGAAAGACCTAATCATGTAAGCTGGGACTGACCAAAAGAGGTATCTTCCCCTTCGTGACAGTAATAGCAAAGTAAGAGCAAGAGAGAGCCCAAACAAGAGTAAAACAGGAGGAGGGAAAATCCTTTTTCAATGGATAAAGCAGCTCTTGTTGGCCAGTGACAGAAAAATTGTCAAATATCTAGGAACTCACATGAGAGCCCAAATAAACTCCACCAGGGTCTGGAAATGGAATCTGGAACAGACCAGCAGGGGGAATAATAGGATGAAATGGATAATCCCTGTCTCTGCACATTTGGACTATAACACGATGACAGACATTAATAACTGTAGGGGGGGAGCGATAGCTCAGTGGTTTGAGCATTGGCCTGCTAAACCCAGGGTTCTGAGTTCAATCCTTGAGGGGGCCATTTAGGGATTTGGGGATTGGTCCTGCTTTGAGCAGGGGGTTGGACTAGATGACCTCCTGAGGTCCCTTCCAACCCTGATATTCTATGATTTAGCTGGAAACAAAAAAAGTATGCTCAGAAAAATACACAGTGGTTCCCAACTGGGATCACCATTGTGAGCTCAGGAAAACACTCAGAAGAAGCACAAGGTAGCAACTAACAAAGACTAAAGGAAGCGCATTTTCCACGGTATTTGTGGCATAACATGACCAAAGAATGGGGAGAGTGCAGAAGATGTGCCCTCCAACACAACAGAGAAGCAAGCAGTATGCACAGCAGCATAGGGAGGCACATTTGAAAATAAATACAGGGGGGAGTTTTCTTCTTGCAGCTCTGGGTCTTGTACATTTTTTTCATGTTCTGAAGCTAAATATCTTTGAGTAGTCTGGCTCTTCGGTTACATATCCTAGTTGGAGGGATCAGCCTCAGATCCTTACTCCAGTGGTCTCCACACTTCAGAAATCCAAGGCGAGTGTCTGAGCAGTTATCTCTGGCATTTACAACATTTTACTCACTTGAACTCTTCCATGAAGGTGCCATGATGAGCTATGTTCTGCCAAAGGCTTTTGAAAATGGTGCTGATATGGTAGCGGATTGTAAATTTGTCATAGAACTCGCTGGTGGCTCCAGTGTGCTCAACATCTGAGAAGAAAATAGAAGACCCCAGTAGTAAAACTAGAACCCTATCATCAAAATTTCCCTCCAGTATGCTGTGCTGATTACTAGGTACCCACGTACCACACTCCCCACCCCCCCAATCTAACTGATCAGGTACAGCTGAAAGCTGCAAAAAAATAAATATCACATCTGTAAAAACAACGAGGAATTCTTGTGGCACCTTAGAGACTAACAAATTTATTTGGGCATAAGCTTTCGTGGGCTAGAACCCACTTCATCAGATGCCTTGTTGTTTTTGTGGATACAGACTAACAGCTACCACTCTGACATCTGTAAAACTCCATCTTGGTCCCCATTTTAAAGGGGCATCGCTCACTTTATTTCTCAGAATCAACCTTCCTTTCAAAGGAAAGCAAGTCTCATGATGCAGAATCTTTGGAGGAGGAGAATACCTTACATACTACTTTTATTCCATGTTTAAAAAAACCTGCATTGTTTGGTCTCTCCAATGTGTGAGGTGCTAAAGATAAATAATTAAAGTGAATATAGGGACCCATAAAAAAAACTGGATTACTGAATACAAAAAAAAATCTGGTACCTCAACATTATGTTGAGTATTTTAATCACCCTGCCCTGCCCACCCCCCCCAAAAAAAAAAATCAGGAAATTGAGTTGTTTCTACATCAACTGTAGACCCCTTTCAAATGTGTAGTAATCTGATTTAAGAATATCCATGTCTCTCAGGGTTTAATATTTCTGCTCATCACCACAGCATCTGATCACTATCCATGTAAAATCAATAGCAATAATGAAATCTCTAGCGTACCTCATGGGTTATATGGTTCTTCTCCCTTTTTGGGGTACTGCTTTTGGTTTTGATTTTTTAGATTTTACTAATTATCTTGGGTTTTTTTGTTTAGATTGGTTGATTTTTTCAGGGAAAATAATATGGTTATTAGTGGCTGAAAACATGCACAGTGTAGTCAATAAATGGTTACTAGAGAGATAACTTTGAACTGCTTGGAGATTATACTTTACACTTATTCTTCTGTAGTGACCATCCCAGAGTAAGTGGCACTGTACAAAAGTTAAGGTCACATTAACATAAAACAGAATACGGCAGAAGGATGTAGCCAAATAATGAAATTAAGGAAGAAAAAAAGAACTGAAAAAAAGGTGAAGCCAGAATACTCAAATGAATTAATTTTTGTGCATTTAAAATATCAGCATATTGTATTAGTGTAGGCTTTTTCTTTGTTTTTATTTTTATTTTTTTTAGGAAAAGAAAAATAGCATGTGTGTGTAGGACTATATGATTCCTTTTCTGCCCTATTCAATTCAACTCCTATATGTTCTATGACTCTGTGCTCCACAGTGCAATAAAGCTGGCAGATCATGGTAGATCTGAAGCTGAGATAGCTGAAAGGCCACCTAGACTCACTGGATCCCTGGGATGTATGTTTGAAAAGCAAAAGGCAGCTAGGAGAGATGGGACATCAGAGTGGATTGAAGGGGACTGATGACTTCCCAGGGGCAGAGCCCTCAAGGGCTGTCCAAGGTTTATGTGGCTATCAGGGTACTTACAAGCTCATGCACAAAAAAATTTCAGCTCCAAGCGTGCAACCCCCCCCCCCCCCCCCCCCCCCCCCAAAAAAAAATCAAAGTGCCGCTGCAGCACTGCTAGTGTCAGGCTACAATAAAGCAGCACAAAGATGCTCAGAAAGCAATATAACAAGGCATCATCTAAAGATGTTCCAAAGGACTGACTGATTTTTTTTAGAGCCTAAGCAGACTGACAGAACCTCTTGCCCTACAAAGCTTTCACCACTCACTGCGTTGATCAATACCCTGAAAACACAATATCTTACCTGTATAAAACTTCATCAGCGAGGGGACTAACAATTTAGTGGAGAGAGGATGATTCTCAATCATTTCAAAGAACTTCTGTGTCCGTGGCTGAACAGCTGGGTTTGTCATGAACATCACCTCCACCAGCTTTGCTACCAGATACGGGTTTCGGATGTAGTTCTGGTTGCACAGCATCACAACAAGGAACATCACAATGTCCTGAGTGCAGGGCTCATAAAGCACCTGAGGAGAATATCTGAAAAGAGGGGGGGGGGGGGGGGGGAAATGCAAAACCTGTAAAGGATTCAACTACATATTGTCTCAGGCAACTCAGGTCAGACTACCTGTTAGCCCTAGCAAAAGTGTAAGTCATTATGGAAACTAAACTCTAATTCAGATACATTAGGCACTCTTGCCAATAATAGTTTCCTGGGACCGCCTTTGAAGCACACTACAATCAGTTGTTGCATTTCATATGGAGTCAACAGTACTTTGAAGTGCCACTTTAATGCTTGCTACCTCCTAGGCATGCAGGGACAACTGCTGCCTCTCTTTGAAGCACTGTGAGAAAGACTGAGATCTCCTGAATTCTATGAACACCAGTGGACCCACAAATCTGAGGGAACAGCCATATTCGGCTTTAATGAGGTAAATCTTAGAAGTTAATGTGATTCTGGCAAATCTACAAATCAAAGTGCATTTGTTTATTTATTAGTGTGTCATTTCTTATCTTTAATACTGCTCTAGAGATGGTTAATACCTCAGACCTTATTACGATATCTAAGAGAAATTGCCTTTTTAACAACACGTGGTATTAAATTCAATTTATAATAGTCTAGGAAAGCATTTCCCATTCTGGAGGGCAGTGTCACTGGTGAGCCCCCTACAGACTATTCTAAGAGAGACCTGGGCAGCAAAGGAGATTGCCTTACTCCAGGTCTGCTCCAATCTCCTTTGCAAAAATGCTCCTATGCCTGTGGGTAAAGCAGAAATTGGCTCTTTGAAAGCCATGTCCACAGCCCCATTCCTCTTTCTGCAATGACTCCGAATGCAGTCAGCAACAAAAGCAGCTAACATGTAGAAGGCTGCATGCAAAGGCAACAGCCCACTGCCACAAGCTTCTCCTCTTGGCTCTCATGGTACACAGCTTTGTGCAACAGCAAACCAGCCTAGCCGTATGAGTCCCCAACAGATGCTTAGCCCATCTGCCCAGGCAGCATGCAGCCTTCTAGTGAGCTGGAAAGAGGGACAGAGACTCACAAAAGCAAGAAAAAAATTAGAGAAATGAAAGAAGATTAGATAAAAACCCCAAGTAGTAGGAAAAGACCAGAGAGAGGGGAAAAAAGCACAGCTAAAGCAAACCCTGGATCTACCCTCTCAGACATGCACGCGGGGGGCCTGCAAGGTCTAGGCAACTGATATTCACCACAGTTTGCTTCCCCTCACCCTTCTTTTTCTGCTTTTTTTCCCTCCAGAGAAATCACTGATCTTTTTCTTATTAGTCCCTCTCTTTGCATTGGAACTGGAACAGACTTAGCTCAGAGTTCTGACTCGTTTTCAGTTGTAGAGAAGGGAGCCCATAGACAATTACAAGAACACCGTCTGCGATGTAGGATTGGGAAGCATAATAGTTTGCCTCAAACATGACTTCACTTACTGTACAATAAAAAATAAAAATTCAGCAACATCTTCCACATAAAACTCGGGCAGTGCTGCAAACATCTTCGGGACATCAGGATTTAAAGGCAGTATTATGCTGTGGAATAGAAAAAACAGTGACAGGGTTAAGAGGAGGACAGCAGAATACCAGGGTTAAATAATATCTTCTGAATTCTCCTACGGAATTGCCGAATGGCCCTTTACAGATATCCTCATAAATATTTGAAGTTTTAAAATCCCATCTCAGCCCTTCCGATTAGCAAAACATAACTCAGGTTTTTACAGCTGTAACTGAAATTACTACATAAATCAGACTTACAGTCTAAAAACAGTCAGTCATTGACAAGAACCAATCACAAATTTAGGAGTCCCAGTAGGTGGTAATGTTGAGGTAGACACAGCTGGTATCAGATATTGATTTACACACCCAGCTCTGAAACTCACTTGGGGTAGGCAGGGTCGAGGATTCGAAGCAACAGCTGAATCACCATACCATAAAAATTCAGACACCTCCTCAGAAAGTTCTCATCTAACAAGCCAGCATCTGCACAAGCCTTGCACCGCACCAGTTTCTGCAGGAGGAGGAGAAGATGCACACAAAAGGCTAATCAAGAGCAAGATCCAAGAAACACAGTATGAAGGTCAAATCCATCCACTCCACTCAACACTCCCAATAATTAAGACAGTTCTGCCCCTCCTTCCATACAAAATATTTTATCATTGCCCAAAGAACAGGACACTAAAAAAATCCCCCAATATATCAACAAAGACAGATGAATACAACTCAACTAGCTCCACAAGGAGAAAACCTTCACTAACTTGTTGTTAAGGAGAAAATATTCCAACAGTAAGAACAGGAAAGTTAAGAAGCTAGAAGAGCTGAGAAATTATCAGAAAAAGCTGTCTAGATGGTACAGAGTAGAAAATTCCCATCAATTTACAGTTGCAACAATTAAACAGGGTATTGAAATTCATAATGAAGGGTTCCAGTGCATCCACTTCGGAAAGAGTTCAGGACTGAGAGTCAGGAGCTCTGGATTTCTAAACCCAGTTTAGATAGAAATTGTATGAGCCCATGAGCAAGTCACTCATCCTCTGTGCTGTTATTTATCCATTCGAGAAATGGAAACAGCAACACCGTCATTCCTCAGAAGGGTGTTGCATGAATTGATTTTTGTCATCTGCTTTTACATTTAAAATTGCTCTATAAGTGCTAAGCATTCTCATCATGTATTGTACTGTGCATATTATATAGTGTTCTTAAGTCAACAGGTATACAACAACGTAATATATTGAAAACAATCCTCCTATACACCTAAGAGATATTTTCAAACATTTATGAAAACGTGGTTGCTAGCAAACCTCTTCCATTGAAAAGGAACTACCACTACCACCACACACACACACAGGTTGACAGGGCCATTTAGTTGTCATCCTAACTAGTTACAAACCTTAAGTTGTGTTTTACAGCGTTTCAGCATTTCTCGATGTCTGGTAGCTAGAGGAGACTCTTTCCATTGACTTTCATTGTTTTTCAGATCTTCCACAGTCCTGTAAACCACATGAAATCACCCTTGATGACAGTAAAGGGGACATATTTTGACAGCAGGTAAAACATTTAACTCTACCTGATTTCAAAATTACAAAGGAAAGAAATTTGGGAAGAAAATAAAAATGAGATTACAAAAATTCATCACCTTAATAGAAACATTCACCAGGACAGCAAGTTACTCTTGCATCTTTTGAAAGGAAAGACAAAAATCTTCTTCAAGGCCAAATGCTGGGATACACTAAGTAAACTAGTTTAACAATTGAGCAAACAAGAACCACAGCAAAAAAATATTACTGGTGGGACAGTGGGGAAAGGATTTCCCCTCCAGACACATTAATCATTTTATCACATTTCTAATACTTGGTTTGTACCAAATTCACAATCTCTATAAAAAGCAGAGTTAAAATCATGTAATTAAGAACAGTAACCCTGTATTAGAGCAAGTCTGATCCAGAACATCTGACAGGCAGGCAGGCAAGCAAAGGCCATATCTCATTCACCCCCCAAACTAAGAGCAGAGAGATGAAAAGCAGAAGCTACTAGAGGAAAATGGGAAGGTTGGTATCAGGAACGGTTCAAAATACCTTCCTCTCCTTTGTAGGACAGATACAAATGCACTCCCAGCACCTCTCTCTCAACCTCCTTCTAGAAAAGACTTCTCTTGGCAGCCCCTGTCCCCATGCACAACCCCCATTACAATTCAAGCCTGTGGGGAAAGAGCACAAGCAATGGGAAAGCTGCTCATGCTCTCCCTTTCAGTGCAAGGCCCATCATTATAACAAAGATTGAGTTTTGCCCCCTCCGCCATGGTCACAGTCAGCCTAGACCTAACACAGGATAAAAGTTAAGTGCAATGACTATGTCACACAACCATCCACACAAAGCTATTCAAGTCTCATCATTTGGACTTAATTCATTTAAAAAGAAGCAGTTGATTAATGTTTCATGTATGTGGGTATTAATCTTAATGTATTTTAGATTTTATATTCTACATTATTATGATTCTATTTCCTACCACCTCTGGATGTAAACTAGTCTCTCTCCATACCCCAGCCTCCATCTGCTGCAGATCATTTTCTGACCTTAATTCTTTCATTAGTGACATCAAAATATATGGCCTGAGTTTACAGAGGGCTAAGCGTTTCCTGGTAAGTGCTGAGCATACATGGAAATAACTCATGATTGACAACACTACATTCCAAATAAGGAAAAAGAGGAGTGATTCCTTTTTAAAATCCAGGGTCTGGTTTATTTGAAAATATGTGTTTGTGTAAAACATGTGTTGACTGTTCTCACACAGATATCAACAGCTTTCCTAGCCTTTTATATGTCTATACTGTAAATAAAGTTCAAAAATCCTCCAACAAACCTGCCATCTTAATGTCAAGGGACTTTTACTAAGTGAATGCACTTATAAATAGTGCAACACACTGATGCTGTGCAATCTGCTCTTATTTATTTTAACTGAGAAAGTTCCTTGAGGTTTAGCAATCCAACAGCTATAAAAAGTTTATTTGGATTCATGTCAAGCAGGGAAAACAAAAGCATCTTCGGGTCAGCATCAGAACTTAAGCAATTTAAAAAAAATGACAAACCAGTAGTTGAATTACATATGCAGCTACCTTAGAATTCATTGTGAAAGCTTTTATATAATGAAGGAGATCATTTGATATGCACCAAGGCCATAGTAGCCACAAGGAACAGATAAACATCTGTTCTGCAGGGGGATATACAACATCCCAGACATAGGAGATGATATGCTGCTTGTCAAGCAACCACTACAATGACCTGCATGTCAGAGATACATGTGCATGCACCTCCACAGCAATGCAAAAGGCTTAAAGCACTAACATCCCCAATCATACCACTGACTAGTCAACAAAGTTTAAACTATTGAAACATTACAACTCTGTACCCGCTAGGATGCTTTCAAGAACTGTCCAGTGCTCTCTAGGACTACCCCTAGAGTTTGAGATCCTATATAGAAACAGCATCCTTTCCTCCCACTACTGTTTGAAGTCACGATGGATGCCATTGTACACATCAGCACAACCAGAACCTGCAGACACAAAATACTCTGCAAGAGCTATCAAAGCAGCAGACTGGGCAGTCAATAAAACTCCCCACTACTCCATAGCATGGATTTACTTAAGTTGTCGTTTTAATTTCCATCAAATTTGCAAGAACCATAATCATATATAGGAAAGCACCTACTAGTCAAGGTGGCAGGGAAAACTGTAGAACACATGCTAGGTAACTAACACAACTTCTAACCTGTTGAGCTCCCTGATGGCCCGCAGTCTACGGATATAGCGACGGCAGCTTGGCAGGATGGAGAGGTGATGGGCATGCAGGGTTAGGAAGAAGCATTCCGTTGGGAATTTCGGTTCAGAACATGGAGACTGATCCCTGTCTACAAAAAAAGAACAAAAAACAGGATGAAGGAGAGTAAGAAAAAAAGCTACATGAATTAGTGCTCAGACTTCGAATAACTCACACTTCTCTGCAGTCTTAAAACAAGCTATAAAAGCAACAGACAGTCCCAAACAAAACATTTATGAATGTTTTGTGATATCCCTAATACCAGAACAAAAGGGTAGAGACAAAAGGTAGACAATGCATGCTCTTTACTCACAAAGCTCAGCCATCCAGCCTGTAACATCCTCCATTGTTGCTTTCACTCTTGTCTCATCCATTGGGACAGTGATGCGACACTTGGGATGGAATATATAGGTGGGATCAACCGTTTCTAGCTTTATCTTCGTGCTAAGCTGCTGCAGCACCCAGAGGAAGTTAAGCATAAAACCGTCCGTAGACACCATCCGATCATCAGTCTGCAAGACAAGGGAGAGAAAGTGAATGCTAGAATATGCCAGCTTAGAAGAAAGCAGCAGGCAACAGACCATTGCAGCTGGCAGGCCTGGGACTCCAGCATCCATCGCTAATACAGAATGCATGGTTAAAACAACAAATAAAAGAAGGACCACAACCTCTAAGGCTAACTAGAATATGAGCAGCTGTAACTGTTAACAGCATTTCCCTGCCCTGTGTGTGTCAACCACCAGTCATTTTTATGAGTACTAAACGCACATACTTAGGGAGAGAAAAGAGGGGGGAAGGACCTCAAAGAGGCTTCTTAAAAATTTTTAGCATAGGGACAGCCAGGAACAGGAAAGATTCATAAAGTAGCTACGCTTCAGTTCTTAAATTTTACCATACAAGCAACATTTCCAGTAGTTCTTTGTTTCACCTTGAAGAAAACAGTTCTGCAGATAGTTTCAAAATGTTTGCGTCGATGGAAAATGGGGACTTCAAGACACTGATGCCTCAAACCACACACATTTAGGATTCACAACCAGATTATACCAAGGCAAAAATCAACTAACCAATGGCAAAAAAAATCAGCGCTATTGCTTCAGTGGAATTGTGCCAATTCTCACTAGGGCTTACTCAAATTTACAAGAGCCACAAATAAAGTGAGTGCTTGGCAGTTTGTTAACTGGGGGAGAAAACAAGTTTTCATTGCAGCCAGTTGGTGGAAGCTGCCAGGAAGAGCGCACATCAATAAAAAGGAACAAAGTTCAGCCAAGGAGGGTTGTGTTCTAACAAATTTAGATATTTCAGTACTCAGAGAGGAGTGAGCAAACAGGGCAAAATAGATTCAATTAAAAAAAGAAGAATGTACAGAAAAATAATATTGAAAGAATGACCTAGATGGAATTCCTGGTTGCTTCAGGCCCAGAACGTCTGTTGTCTTCTGTTAAAACTACCACCGCATCAACCACTTAAAACTATTTGTGCTAACTACATCTGTGAATGAGGAAGAGAGTTCAGTCTTTACCTGCATCTGTGCCTTCTTCATGTTGGCATCAACAACCGCTGCCATGTAACTGAGAGCTGCCTCTCGAGTTTCACCATTCAGCAAAATACTATGTAGAATCTTAAACAGCTCTTGCTGAAATTTAAAGTGAAAATTATGTCACTGAACAGCAAGATCATGAAAACAGCAGCACTGAGACACATGTGCATATTCCAAGTATTATACAGAATCTACTATTCTGCTGTAGTCTTCTTGTAAAGAACACAGCTATCCCAGGTATGAAAAATATTTATTTACAGAAGAATGTTATCTACAAAAGATTATAGCTTAAAATCATGGCAACACAATCACTGTGGAAATGTACCAGGTCTTCTTTACTCATCCACCCAAAAGAACTGAACGTTGAGAGACATTTATGAATAATCAATAGCTGGTGGTAACAGTACCGATATTCCTTGGGTTTGGGTAAGGGGCTTACAGAAAGATCTCCTAGTTTTGTGGCTCTCTGGTTAAACTCTTCTTGCTGGGTTTTTGCTCACCCTCTTCTTAACTACTTTATTGTTTAGTGGATGGTCTATATTTTGTAAAACACTCTCCACCCGTCTGACGAAGTGGGTATTCACCCACAAAAGCTTATGCTCCAATACATCTGTTAGTCTTAAAGGTGCCACAGGACTCTCTGTTGCTTTTTACAGATCCAGACTAACACGGCTACCCCTCTGATTCTCTTCACCCATGTTATGGAAACCAAAAATTTTAAAAAAACAAAAACAAAAAAAATCCTCTGGCAGAAATGAAATATCAGGATACTTACCCTTGCAGATTCCAGGTAATGCTGCAATGACTGGCTAACAACCCGCGTGTTTTCCAGAGTAATGGCAGGCCCTGAGAAATATTTTTCAACTACTTTAGTCTGAAAGAAAAAAAATTTGCAAGGAGTACAAACACATCTTTTGGGTTCTTTTCCAGATGAGAGACTGCAGACAGCATAGTACTTACATCATCTTCAGCAAAGACAGAGAGACTGAAGAAAGCTCCAAGGTAAGAGAGTCTTTGCAACTCTCGTCCTGCACCTTGGCTTACAGGTTTAGGCAACCACAAGGGCAAAGAAACGACCTACCAAAAAAAAAAAGAACAGGAAGACATTGACAGGGCAGCCAAATCATTAACACTATTTTTTTATTTGCATTTCTCTCTGTTGATTCTTCATCATCCCATCACACTGGTAGCAAAATGGTGAAGTCTGTAGTGCTTCAAAAAGGTAAGCAAGTAATCTTTGTTTTATGTCTCTCTGAACTTCAGTTATTTCTCTTCTCAAGGAGAGGCAACTCAATTTATTGATGTTCTTCTTCCTTGGACAGATCTTAATTATTGATTACTATTAAATAATACCATAGCTCCCAAGAGCCCCAAATGAGGATGAGGGCCCAATTGTGCAAGATGCTACACAACCACATAACAAGAGTCACTGACCCAAATAACTTATCGGAGAAACCTGGATGGTCCATCATCTAATGGATGCAATTCTCAACTAGATTGGTATTGCCAAAGAATATAAAGAATAAACCATGCCATCAGCAAGAACTGCATGCAAATTAGAGATGAGGTAGGCCTAACAGATTGGGCATGAGGATGGAAACCATTAATTCATGGCCTCCAATCCTGAAAGCCACTGACTTTTTGTGTGGCTTTGGAGCAAGACACTTCTTTGTGCCTCAGTTTCCTAACTGTAAAACAGGAATACCACCTACCTAACTTTTAAGGGTGTAGTGAGAATGACTAATGTTTCCAGAGTGTTTTGAAAACAAAAATGCTATGCAGATGTTAAGTATTATGTAGCAGAAATCGTTACATTTAGGTGTGCAGACACTTACCAAACTGCATATAGGGTGCGTTTTCCCAAACTTGATTTCACACAATTCACCTAATGCCTGTAAAAAAAACAAAACCAAAGACAGTTCATTCAGATGCATTTCCCAGAGCACCCTGGCTACCAATGAAAAGATAAACATGCTAGAATGCTTAAAAGGCCAGATCCTGCTCCAGTTAAGTCAATAGTAAAACATTAATTGTCTACAAAGGGAACAGGATCTAAATATGCTGATGCACACCTTGCAACTCTCTCAGCTTTTGTGTCTTTTCAAGTTGCCTCCAGAAAGCCAAATATCACATTTATTTTAAAAATTAGCTGGGCCAGTTATTTGCTTGTTCAATACATAATGATCCCATTGCTGAACTCCTGAACTGCCATACAAGAGTCAGTAAGAGTAATAAACAGGGCTATTGTCCTACACACACCAAGGCCTTTGTCTTCCGACCCTAAGTGGAACATCGTCAGATGAATGCTGAGGCCCGAAACAAAGAACCCTATCTACAGTCTCTAACTCAAGCTAAACTGCAGAGAAGGAAATAAAGAGGCTATAAAGCAGGATTTTGAAAACGCAAAAATAACGTAAGCTTTTACATGCTCCACTTCTTGTATTATATGTTCTCATACTTCTATTACAGTGTATCAAGTTAACTACTATTCCACCCTTTGCCACTTCAAGGCTCTGAAGAAGAGACTCCAGCAAGTGTTAACCTATGCTGAAGCTGACAGCTGAATTTCACAAGGGGTTCAAATTATTTAAGGTTGGGGTAGCCTGAAAATTGGGGAACATGGAACAAGCAGAGAAAGCTTTTTTTTAAAATGTGGATCAGTGACATCAAATTTGCTTAGTTTGCAAAGTCCCAAAGTGGTTTAAGCTAATTGGCAGAACTGCAAACTCAACCCAGATCTGAAGCAGTCCTCTTTTTGGTTCAAAAATCATCAGTAAGAGATCCTGCAATCTGATTTTATCTGCAATAAATGGGATAGAGGAGAATCCTGCGGCAATGTTGCCTACAGGAATAAAAGTTTGGTTGTGTCAATAAATCAGCAGTTCTGCCTCAAAGACACATTGGGAGTTGATCTATGGAGTAAAATAAAGTGCTTTTTTAAAGTCACTTTTCAGTGGTCAGACTGCCATGAATTTCCTACAGTAGAGAGCCATAGGTTTGAATCATTTTGTTTGTTGAATAATGGACATCAATTGGCTAGACAGAGAGCAATACAAAAAACAAACAGAAGTAAATAGTGGAAAGTATATTAGATTCCCCCCCCATTTCTGATCCTTTAGGGTTTTTAACAATAATTATGGGACTTATTTAGTTTTTAAAAACACATAGCATGTGCACTAATGGGTGAGACCACATCTCTCATCTGCATCACCAGGATGTAAACATTTGAATAGACTGTTGCATAAAGTCTGCTGTACATTAAGCCTGAGACATTATGAGCGCCACAGATTCCACCTGGTCATTACACTCTTTGTTACTCACCTCATAACACTTTAAATTTCCAACATGAGGTCAATGTTCAATAAGACATTTGAAGCAAGCCAAACAGGGTTAATTAAAGTTGTTTTGAACAGAGTCTGCATCAAATACTGGGTATCTTAAAGCAAGAGCTGCTAAAAAGGAATAGTCCTTACCATAAGGGGATATTTAAAATTGTCACTATCAAGGGAGCACTCTTTGGAAGCAAGAGCCAGGCCTTGTAAGATAGGGATAAAGATCTGTAAAAACAGAAGTACATTACTTATACACTTCAGAATGGGAACCAATAAGACATAGGTGAAGCCACAGCCCTGGGCACCCTGAAACCCGCTCACATCTCAAATACTAATATGTCCACAGAAGGAAACAAAATATAAAGTTTGTTCTGTCCATTTACGTAAGTTATTTCATAAGAAATAGCAATGTTTAAATGTAAAAAGAGTAGCAAACCTAGAAGTACAACCTCAATCCAGTTCCTTTACGCTTAAGGCAATGAAGTTCAGCCCATGAGACTACATCTTTTTTGTTACATTTTGAGAAGAGCATCTGGCATGAATCTTCAACGCATCCAAATACAGTGTAAATGATAGATCAACTTGATGTCTGTACATGAAAATTCACTTGTACAAACAATTAAATATTCCAAACACATGAGCACTTGAAAAGTTTTCCTGGTCAGTGCCAAGAACCTACATTATAGTCTAAAAAATTCTAGCAATGCAAACAACATGCTAATCTGGACTTGGTCATAGAGCTAGTTGAACATACAGACACACACTGCAGCTGATCAACAATGGTAAAGCCACAACAAGATTAGGGACCTGATCTAGCAACCTCTCCACAGGTAGAAATCATGTATAAAAATATAAAAATACAAGAGAGATTATTGCCAAGAAGAAAGGGTCTGGGGCTTCCTTTAACAGCTTGATAGCCCAGCCTTGCAGTACTCTATTGACCCATTCACTTGGGAGTGAATAGTGATTATACACAGCAGAATAGTATTTTCTGGGCAAGTAGATTTTGTGCCTGTGTCGGTAAATTTTAATACTTTGATAGGCATAAACGAAACTGCAGCAGTCACTGAGACTGCCAGGGAGGGAAGAAGAAGGGAGGAAATGATTAACCAAGAAGTAACAACACCCAATTACAAGGGCCCAATCACACATTATCGAATTTCTCCTTCTGGAATAAAAATCAAATATTTGTTTTACAAAATACAGGAGTGACCACTGGAATCCAAATAGAACTGTACCGGGTCACTTGGATAAAGATATACAAATATCATCAAATCATGTTAGGGAATCTGGTTACAACAAGGTTGTTCCCTAATCCAGTTAGGGGCATGGTTCCAATCTTGATCTTAACCATGTTCCATAACCATTCCCTGACGGTATGTCTACACTGAAGCTGGAGTGTGCCTCCCAATCTGGATAGACAGATACACGCTAGCTCTGCTCAAGCAAGCAGGCTATACTCCTGGTGGAATTCTGCGCTACTGCACACGCACATAATTAATTAGGCATGCGTCTTTTTATTTTTTGCCCAGAAAAAAGCTTCGGCTGGAATCTTGCTGCAGTTCTGCCTTTTGCCCACCAGCGGGCGCTTTGGCGATAAATCACAACAGCCGCCGCCAGCCAGCTAGAGAAGAGAAAGAGCCTGCAGAGCCTTCTTCGCAGCAAGCCAGGTCGGGAGACAGAGGCTTTGGGGCTGCTGGGGGGTCACACAGGGGCTCATAAGGGCTAGTGGAGGACAGCCTGAGGCAGGGGCTGAGTGGGAGTGGAGGCACAGGGTCATGGGTGGGGGGGGGAGGAAGGTGCAGGGGCACATGGGCAGAGGGGGACGGGGTACAGAGCTACAGGGGGAAGGCATGGAGGGACACATAGGGACAGGGGAGTTGTTGAGTGGGAGCACAGAGACATGGGGACAGGGGGAGGGGTGGAGGGACACGTGGACGGGGGGTTCAAGGACACATAGGGGTGCAGGGGCACATGGGGACAGGGCAGACGTGCCTGGCTGAATGGGAGAGCCTAGGGTCAACCAGGGTCTGCATGGGGGAAGTTCCCTAACAGTCCCGCCCCACCCCCCAAAAAAACCTGTTCCATACTTTTCTCACCCATACCCAACAACCCTCCACATTCACACCCAGGCTCCTTTCGAGCAATTACTTCCCTCTCCCTCAGCTCCTCCTTTACCCCGACTCCCCCAAGCATTTGCACTGCTTCTGAGGGGTGCAGGAAATATGGTTCTATATTGTAGTTTAAATGAATTATTACTCCGAGTTCTGTATTAATATGCCTAGTAAGGAATCTATTTGTCAAAACACATTTTCTGAATCTTTTTTGTTGTCTGTATTGTTACAGACGTACTTGCTGACAGGTATTTTGAAATAAATTACCAAAAATAATTGTAACTGGTGTGATTATATTGTGTCATTTTGACAAATAAAATATGCAGAATTTTGAAGAATTTGAAAATATTGTGTGCAGAATTCTTAATGTTTTGGTGCAGAATTTCCCCTGAGTAATGCTAAAAATAGCATGGACTAGCCACCTGAGTACAAGCCCGCCCAACCCTATGGATCTGAACTTGAGTGGCTAGCTTGAGTACAGTTAACACGTGAGAGTCTACCCAGGCTCCCAGTTGCAATGTATACATACCCACAGTATCTTAGACACACTCCAGGTCAAAGCACTCTTTGATAAATAAGAGCCCAAATAAGAGTTAACACATAAATTAAGTGGGCTTTTAACTCTGCAAATTGATATTTAATTCCAGATAGGAACGATAATATTTCTTCTGGACTCTCATTCACATGAGCACATGTTAATTAAGCTAAGAGGCATTTGTAGTGATCAAATACTTCTTTCCAAAAGCCAGTTCCTATTGGTGTTGATGCATTTGCTCCTCACTTATATCAGTATAATTTTCAGGAGTTAATACAAGATAAGAATTTCTCTACATTTTCTAAAGCAGTGGTGCTCAAACTTTTTCAGTCATGCCCCCCTGACTAGTATACAATCTGTCCACGCCCCACCTCTGTTACAGCACAGCCAAGGCTTCCTCAGCAGCGGAGCTTGGGCTAAGGGCGGAGCTGGGGGTGGAAACGGGGATGGGGGAGGAGCTGGGCCTGGAGGTGAAGCGGGGCTGGAAGTATGGCGCTCCCTCCCCGCCCCCCATGGGGGCTGGCCCCAGCCCTGCTGTGTACCTCTTCAAATGTTCTTCTCTGCACTTTGAGAACCATGTTCTAAAGATACTAGAGATTTCATACCATTCTGAGTGCTGCTTTGCTGTGAGTAAATCATGGGTGCGCTAATTAGAGCCAGTAATAACCTGACTGACCTGCTTTGGCATTAAACTGTGAAATATAAGCGTGGCTAGTAATTAAAGCACAGGACTAGGAATCAGGAGAACTGGATTCCAATTTCTGGCTCTCCCATTGACCCACCCTGACATCTAGGGCAAGTTGTTTACACTCTGTCTCAGCATCTTCATTTCTAACGGGGGATAATAATGGTTCCCTATCTTAGAGGGGTGTTGTGAAGCCTTAATTAATATTCGTAAAGTGCTTATAAAAGTGAAAGTGTTATAGATGCAAACTATTAATTCACTCTGTCCTTGGCAAGATGGACAAAAACTAACATTTCTAAAGGTGTGATTTAGGAAGTTTGCCATTTTATGGATCAGGGAAATTTGGATAGAATGATCTGAAAAGTGACAGTCCAAGACAAAGCCTTACAATGGGATACTACTGTATGCAAAAAAATTTCTGGTAGTATGCTTCAGTGTTTCATTAAAAAGTGCTGCTTATTACGGAATCTTCTTTACACAACCAATCTACAGATTTATAGATTTGCTTACTTTGAGAAAAACTTCATACAGAGCTCAGACATTCTTTTTGAATCCCTTTAACAAGTGAAACAAGAGAGACAGCAAACTCCCCCAATTGCTTAATTGCTTGCCAGTCCAGGGAGCAATGGTTCTCAAACTGTGGTCTCAGAATGTGGTCTACAGAACAAAGAGTTGGACAGACAATCCCTCGGATAGTTCAGGCACTAAGTTGTAGAGTATGCTAATGCTTGCAAGTTGAACAAGCCTCTTACCTGTTTAAACATCTCTTCATCCTGGTGAGTTGTTCTCACCAATTCTTGGATGAAGCCAAATGGAAGATTCCTACACAGCATGTATGGTACCAACAGAGACTGCTGCTGCAAAGACCTTTATTCATATAATAATAATAAAAAAAAAAAAAAAAAAAAAAAAAAAAAAAAGGGGGGGGGGGGAGAGAGGGTCAGGGAAGTAAACATCTTTCAGAAAAAACAACTGGTCTCACATTTACTGATATACCCAGATAATGGAATGTCATAACTGAGCCAATTACTTCTTTCAGAAGCAACTAACCAAGTCTCCCCAAGTCCTTGTACAAAGATAATCCTTCAGGGGATGCTGCTGCCAAAACCCCACTTTGGTCTAATGTGGTTTGAAGAAAACTATGTCCTATATAAACTAATTGGTTCTCCCCTCTACCTCTCTATACTGAAAAGACCCTTTGTTAGGCTCATCCTAGTGAAGCAAAAGCATTAGGTTTGTTCCACTAATCTCAACCTGTTCATTTTTCCAACTTTAAGGAAAGGATGAAGGCATCGTATTTTCCAAATTAACACTTACTTTTTGTAAGCACAGCCTATGAACTTGAAACTGAATGGTGCCTTTTTCTCTATTACACACAAAAACATAGTTGTTACTCTAGGGTTGTTCTATGTAAGTGGGTGGCTCGCATTATTTTTGAGAAGCTTATTGAAGAATTTGTTTTGAATAGATACTCGTAAATTACTTGGATTTTAGCAAATGAAAAAAAATCAGTCAGTGTTCTACTATGACACTGTCCCTTTAAACACTTAGGGCTTGTCTATACCAGAAGTGCTACCAATATAAATCCCCATGTGGACACAGGTATCAGAGGGGTAGCCGTGTTAGTCTGGATCTGTAAAAAGCAACAGAGTCCTGTGGCAATTTATAGGCCAGGGGTAGGCAACCTATGGCACGCGTGCCGAAGTCGGCACACGAGCTGATTTTCAGTGGCACTCACACTACCCGGAATCCTGGCCCCCGGTCCGGGGGGGCTCTGCATTTTAATTTAATTTTAAATGAAGCTTCTTAAACATTTTTAAAACCTTTTTTATTTTACATACAACAATAGTTTAGTTATATATTATAGACTTATAGAAAGAGACCGTCTATAAACGTTAAAATGTAATACTGGCACGCGAAACCTTAAATTAGAGTGAATAAATGAAGACTCGGCACACCACTTCTGAAAGGTTGCTGACCCCTGTTATAGGCTAACAGATGTATTGGAGCATAAGCTTTCGTGGGTGAATACCCACTTCATCAGACGCATGTGGACACACTTACTCCAGAGTAAATGTGACTTTTTTGGTTTAGCTTAAACTGCTTTCAAAGTGACATAAACTGAACTAGATAAATGCACTCCGATACTGGAATAAGAGTGTCCACATGAGGGTTATATTGGTAGAATTACAGCAGTTTAAATTCACACCTTAGTTTCTACTGGTATATCTTCCCATATAGACAAACCCTGAGCCACTGTTATCATAGAACTGGAAGGGACCTCAAGAGGTCATCTAATCCAGTCCCCTGCACTCATGGCAGGATTAAGTATTATATAGACCATTCCTGACAGGTGTTTGTCTAACCTGCTCTTAAAAATCTGCAATGATGGAAATTCCACAACCTCCGTAGGCAATTTATTCCAGTGCTCAACCACCCTGACCGTTAGGAAGTTTTTCCTAATGTCCAACCTAACCTCCCTTGCTGCAATTTAAGCCCACTGCTTCTTGTCCTATCCTCAGAGGTTAATGTCTGTTACAGCTTTCCCCCTATTCCATTTTGTTTCTTACAGCTGTCCCCTTACTCCATTTTGTCTTGTTCTCCTCCTGTGGCCGCCCCTCCCTGGCTGTTAAGTTGTTTACCAGGGCCACTGCCCTTCTCAAAGGGAGGGCCCCTTAAGTCGTTTACCAAGAGCCATTGCCCTTCTCAAAGGGATGGCCACTTGTGCTACATACTAAGTGGGACCACTGCCCTATTCAAAGGGTTAGTCCTGTTATCACCTTGTTAAACCTGGGCTTTGTGTAGGGTAGGCAATGTCCAGAGCTGCAAGACCTAATGTGTTTTTGAAATCCTGGGCATGAGTCATAGGCCAGGACTCTGCCCAGGCATGTCTCTGTGCTCACCTGCANCCCACTTCATCAGACGCATGTGGACACACTTACTCCAGAGTAAATGTGACTTTTTTGGTTTAGCTTAAACTGCTTTCAAAGTGACATAAACTGAACTAGATAAATGCACTCCGATACTGGAATAAGAGTGTCCACATGAGGGTTATATTGGTAGAATTACAGCAGTTTAAATTCACACCTTAGTTTCTACTGGTATATCTTCCCATATAGACAAACCCTGAGCCACTGTTATCATAGAACTGGAAGGGACCTCAAGAGGTCATCTAATCCAGTCCCCTGCACTCATGGCAGGATTAAGTATTATATAGACCATTCCTGACAGGTGTTTGTCTAACCTGCTCTTAAAAATCTGCAATGATGGAAATTCCACAACCTCCGTAGGCAATTTATTCCAGTGCTCAACCACCCTGACCGTTAGGAAGTTTTTCCTAATGTCCAACCTAACCTCCCTTGCTGCAATTTAAGCCCACTGCTTCTTGTCCTATCCTCAGAGGTTAATGTCTGTTACAGCTTTCCCCCTATTCCATTTTGTTTCTTACAGCTGTCCCCTTACTCCANATTTATAGGCCAGGGGTAGGCAACCTATGGCACGCGTGCCGAAGTCGGCACACGAGCTGATTTTCAGT
>QXTE01000014.1:10889130-10927415 GCA_003942145.1 Platysternon megacephalum | reverse complement strand
CTGCTGCTGCTGCTGTTTCTCCCTGTGTAACTTCCCAAACCTCTATTGTATTACTGAAGTCTAGTATAAAACCCCATTGGTTACCCTTTTTCTCTCTAACACACCTCACATTTTACATTTACACCACTGTGACACATTTTTACCTAAAGTTGTTGGTTATTTAACACATTTGTTAGTTGGTTATATGCTGCTGTGACACACCCTTTACATAGAAATTGTTAGCTACCTGTTACATTTATACTTCAGTGTTAATTGGTTACCAACTGTATTGTGCCCCACTGTATTGTACCCCACTATTGAAACCCCCTATCCTAGTTACTAAAAGAAACCCCTCCCCAATTGACTACCTTAACAAACCCCATACCCTTCACTATTGAATTTTTCCTGTTTTTGTATTTTCTTAATAAAGTTTATTTTGCACCCCACCTG
Organism: Platysternon megacephalum; assembly: GCA_003942145.1. Classification (NCBI taxonomy): domain Eukaryota; kingdom Metazoa; phylum Chordata; order Testudines; family Platysternidae; genus Platysternon; species Platysternon megacephalum. Next base: position 10,926,986 of record QXTE01000014.1, on the reverse strand, counting down.
TGTGGTAATTGCTCCCCAAGATCCCATATACCTGCTGGCAGGGACAGTTAAGAAGAACAATTTTCTCCCTCCTCCTTGTAACAACCTTTTATGTTCTTGAAAACTGATGTCCCCCCTCAGTCTTCTCTTTTCTAGACTAAACAAACCCAAATTTTTCAATCTTCCCTCGTAGGTCATGTTTTCTAGACCTTTAATCATTTTTGTTGCTCTTCTCTGGACTTTCTCCAATTTGTCCACATCTTTCCTGAAATGTGGTGCCCAGAATGGGACACAATACTTTAGTTGAGGCCTAATCAGCGCAGAGTAGAGCAGAAGAATTATTTCTCTTATCTTGCTTACAACACTCCTGCTAATACATCCCAGAATGATGTTCACTTTTTTTGCAACAGTGTTACACTGTTGACTCATATTTAGCTTGTGGTCCACTATGACTCCCCAGATCCCTTTTCGCAGTACTCCTTCCTAGGCAGTCATTTTCCATTTTGTATGTATGTAATGGTACATACTATACATATTGACTGAAAGGTGTCCCATTTCTGTAGCTGATTTTACTCAATTTTTATCTACTTCTGTAGATATACAAATTCTGTGTTAGATGTGTGTCTATTTCATGACCAATATCAACTTTACTCACCTTGGTTGTGTTAAGGATCCCTGTAGCACCAAAGCAGCATGGGAAATGCACTGTGATCGGATGTTGCTCAGTAACTGGCTAACCGCTGGCTGGCTACACATCTAAGAAGAATAAAAAAATCATTTTAATGCAGAATGAAAACATTCATAGATAAGACACAGGAAAGGCAGTGAACAACTTCTGCATTCATGCAATCTAAGCAAACAGATGGCATATTGGCATAGATGGCATATTTCCAGCTAAAGATTCTTCAGATTACATTTAATGAGCTGAACTAAATATTTTCCATTCCACTGTTGTCTACAAGGGAGAAGTTTAGGTTTATGTTAACAGCAAAGGCTGCTGGTCTTAGAGATGTGGTTCTATGTGTAATAAACAATTTAAAGCAAAGGAAAGGGAATAGATAGATGCATGTCAGTCCCCAAAACAATGTCAATTTTACAGATGTCAAACTAACACAGATGGGGGTTCTGAACACAAATATTAAAAGGCCAACTAGGAATCTCAGTAGTGAGACTTACAAAACAAAACTTCTCACAAAGCTTTTATAGAGCTATCTGCTGCAAACTATCTTTCCCTTCTGGGCAACGTAAAGTAAGAGAAGACAGTTCGAGACTCAGTGCTGTTGCAAATATGGCTTTACTCTTCTCTACAATACCTTTGGTGCTTTTCTCTCCTCTATTCCAACTCTGTCAAAACACTCAATGAGGTAGTTCAGCATCTCTGTCTCCTTACAAGTTTCAATGCTGAAATGGTCACTGCAGGAATCACAAGCACTTGCTCCAGCAGAGCCTCCCACACTTTAAAAAAAATGGAGAAAAAGAAAATCAAGATGTATATCCCTCTTCTACCAATGTCTTGCATGCTCCCAACTTTCTCTGGCAAACAACTTCTTTGTAGCAGAAAACCCCATCCCAACACACCACACTCATGCAGACAAGACCTGTAAAAGTAAGTTTGTTTGTGAGACCTGAGCAGAAGTTGCTAAATGTTTTTGTCCAGATCTTGGGATAGGACCGTACTCTCACATGACTCACGTTCTCTGCTTGCTCAGCAAGCAGCCTAATGCAATTCCTAAAGGGGGATCAAGACGGAGCAGATGTCTGACAGATGGTAAAAGGCATGTAATGCTAACGGGCCTTTATAAAAGTGATTCTCAAATTGTGGATTACAGAGGTGAAGCAGCCAGTCTTCAAGCAGTGATGCTTCTAGCTAGTTGTACCCTACTCCTGCACTCTTTTTTATGGTTCCCAAGTTATCTGAACAGCAACACTGAAAAAGTAACAAAACCCCTCCACACAACTGCTTCACATTCTCTCTTGGGCATCTACTGTAAATTCAACCACAATCACACTTTTTTTGTATAATTTTTTTATTCAGATTTTTTGAGCACACACATTTGGTTAATATAATCAGTCACAGAAGCCATGCTAGTTTCTCCCTATCATATCATGCAACGGAATTTTATTTTTAAGTTACAATTTCACATAGTTTGGCTGGGACTGAAGCGACGTTTACTGGGCTGTAATTCTCCGAATCACAGAAATGTGAATCACAGAAGTGTAAGTCGTTTCCGCCTCCCCGTAAGTAAATCCATACATAAGTAATGTAAGTAAACTGGCTTCTGGGTGCATGTTTTGTTTTTTAAGATAGGTTCCCCATTTGCTTCCCTCCAGCTCTCCAATACAACAGCTCACTTTTAGGAGACTGGTTGTTTTCATTAGCAGCTCAGACACTGCATTCTTTTGTTCTGTCAGAATTCTTGGATATACCACCTGGTCCTGACAACATGTGGTGCCTTAGGTTATCAACTAATACCAGCACCTCCTTTTTGATACCTCTATCTCTGGCACTGTCTCATATTTATTGCCTTGGGATAGGCATTCATCACCACCCTCTATTTTACAGACATGAAAAATGAGAGATGAAGTGACTTGCCCAAGGTTACACAGGAAATCCATGACAGACACAGGAACAGAACCCTTTTCTCCTTGATCCTCTATCCCGTCTCTCTTTCTCTCCAACTTAAACTTGGCAATTTTATGTAACATGTAAACTACTTTTATAAACTGAGATTTGCAACTATATAGTCACTACATATAACAAGTTTAAAAAAATAAAAACTGTCAATATGGGTGGTCAAACAGCTATTCTTCACAAGGCCATTTTTCAGGGTCTCTGGGTATGTCTACACAGCAAACAAAAACCCGCAGCTGGCCCGTACCAGCCGGCTTGGGTTCATGGGGCTCGGACTACATGGCTGTTTCACTGCTATGTAGACATACTCAGAGACCCAGGGTTTGGGCTGGAGCCCAGGCTCTAGGACCCTGTGGAGTAGGAGGGTCTCAGAGTTCAGGCTCCAGCGCAGAAGTCTACACAGCAATGAAACAGCCCCACAAGCCTGAGTCAACTGGCATGGGCCAGCCGTGGTTTTTATTTGCTGTATAGACATACCATCTGTCTCTCGTTGCTAACATCTCCAGCCCAATAACCAGTTTAACCCTACTGACATGTTATTGGTTCAAGCTTTGATCCAGTGTAAAACTACACATACATATGCTTTTCTCCATGTAGTCTCTTTCTTGTACTTTGAATTTCTCACCTCCAGCCTGAAAACCACCACCTTTATTTGTACAATATCAACTTCTTTTCAAAAAAGGTTTTTCACGCCAAGGTTAGTTACTTTATAGCCAACTTCATTTCAGCAATAGCTGAAATGATTCCTATACACAGCTGTATATGTTTATTACACAGGCGAAGTGCTTTGGAACTTTCAAAATGAAAGTTGTTGCATAAATGTTAGATTGTCATGTTCATACTTTAAACTGATATTCCACTGCAGTCAGTTAGAATGTCAGGACATAACATACCAGCAAAGCCACCTGAAGCGTGGCAGTCCCATAAGATATTACACTGCACAAATTGTGTTAACTGACATCTGGGCTACGTTTTCAATAGCATAGGTGTAAGATTTGAAATTAAAGCAAAGGGTGAAAATAACACAGAATTCCCTGTACACAAACTGCAAAACTTTAATCTGAATAAAATATTTCTCCTGAAATCACTCAGTGTGGATTGGAAGATGGGAGTTTATTCAACTCACCTCTCTGAGAATCTTCCAACAACTATTTATTAAATCTACAGCTTTTAACTTTGTCACAATAGTTATGTTCTAATGTTCCACCACAGACAACCACAGACATAAGAGCTGGAAAGGTCTTGTAGGACTTTCCTCCACTCCTGTGCAGGACTGGATTTCTCCCTACATGGCACTTCCCAGTTCTGTGTCTAGTCTAGTTTTAGAAGTCCCAAGCAATGGGTGCTTCCACCCACTTCTCTTGGGAGGATACTTCAAATCCTAATTAGATTTCCCTAATTTAGGAATTTTTTAAAATATTCAGACTAAATTCTCCTTTTAAAAAGTCTCATTGCTCTTTGTTATACTCAAGATATAAGCACTCTATTTGGAATACACGAGACAATAATCACAATGTTGCAAGCATCATGATTAGATTTTTATCGCTATGAAGAAGCCTTTACAGTATCCTAAGACTGGCCGCCATCAACTTGGGTCAGGAAACTGAAGATGGGTGTAAAGTATTCAATATGCTAGAAATGTCATAGAGCTATTGTTTTCCAAAGAACTCCCCTTCTCCAAAGGGCATGCTTCCCATATACTATTCCCATACCCATCTCCTAATTTGGCTAAGTGCAAAAGAAAAGAATAGATGCCAAAAATGTTTCTCGTAGATATTTTTTAATGGGAATAATGGAACCAATATCACCAGGGCCAGATCAGGAACACAGATCACCTAGAACTGAGCAACACGCATTCAGGGAGTTGTTTATTTTTTTCATTTCAGAAGTTGCATCAGCAAAAATGTTTCAAAGGAGGTTGAGAGACTGTGATACACATTCAGCCATTTGCTGTTATTATTCTCCAGCTACACATACCATTACAGAAGATCCTACCCTCCATTGTCATTCCTAGAGGCATCTCCTGCCTGGCCCATTCAATATTCAACAAAGTGTAATATATTTGCAAGGCTAATGAGTAACCTCCACATGCAGTGAACATATCCATTCTCATTTTTTTTTCATGTATTTCAGTGCCATATAAACTGAAGAACTTCACAATGGGATGGCCATGTCTTTGATTCACAATAAGCTTTCTCCCCAACTTAGTGTCCCAAATGTATCAGTCTTCACCACCCCATCTCCACTGGCTGCTGATTTCTACCTGTGCACTTGAGAATCAGGTAACATGTGCTTCACAGATTAGAGGAAAGATGCTCAGCTGGAGTAAATTGCTGTAGCTCCATTAACTTCAATGGAACTGCACCAATTTACATCAGTTGAGGATCTGGCTCTGTCTTTTACTCTCCACTAACCTCTGTCCTCATTTTCAAGTATTCAGAAGAAGTGCTTGTGCAGGAGATAGCACTGACTTTGAAGGATGTAGTTTTTGATGAGCAATATTCCTCATATCATGCATTCAGTAAGGAGTTCCACTTACATGGCTATTTCAGACTTTCTGGTCATTAAACCTGAAGGGCAACATGACTAACATTTCCTTTATTCTGAGTCATCTCTTTTTAAAAAAGAACTGGCTAAGTAGGACTCATCATGCATGTTTATCCTTCATCACCCATTAAGACCTGTCCAAGTTATCTCCTTCTTTACTTATTTCCAAAGTTCCACTGAAGAACGCTTAAAGCTCCACAAACTGTTAGTTCCTAGAGCACCCAAACATGCAAGTTACATCTATTTCTCCAATACCTGGACCCAAACTGGACACAAGAAAAATCACCATCTTCGTTTTCTTCATCACTACTGTCCCCAGACACATCAGAAACGGCAAGGAAGAGGAGGGAGAAAGGGTTGTCGTATATACTACCGCAACAAAAGCGAAAAAGGCCATCAGAGAACAAAACAGATTTTAAAAATGAAAAGACAGCAGGAAAAGTAAAACTGCTATAGTTTTCCTTTATAAATGTGTCAAAAATCTTCCTAAACATGCAGCAAACAATGGTTAATACAATCCATGACATTAGAAAAATCAAAATTAAGCTAACATGCTCCATGACGCTACTGACTATGAGTTATTCACATACCAAGATAAAAACATTCATACACAACTAATGAAGTAAACAAGTAGAGTCTTTAGAAAAATTACAGCATAAATGGAAGCCCTTCGATCTCACTGAATACTAAAGATCAGAGCTCTGAGCTGCTCAACTGAACCACAGCATTTGCAGAGCAAAATGCGAGCACCAAAAAGGCTGTTTGTTGGTTTCTCCCTCCTGCAGAGGCTGGGGGATCCTGGAAGCAGCTAGCGGAGGGCCAGCATAGTAGTTAGTACCTGTCTTTGCTGACAAAGAGACGCTAATCTATCATTTAAATCTATACACTAAGGAGTCAAATCTGACATACTCCAGCAAGCAAGAGCATTCAAAAAAACCAGCTGAAGATCTACACCAAGTTAATTACAAAGCAGGAGACCTCTTTGATAGACTATCCAGCATGAGTGACTGAACTGCAATTTAAACCAAAGGAAGATAGTTCACCAGTGAGGAGGGGGGGAAGGAGAATAAAAGGAAAGGGAAATATATAACAATATTGCTACCTTTATGCCAATTACGTTAAATATCCAATACCTACAGAAAAAGGTTTAGTACTTTGGCAGCCAGGGCTTGTTAGCAAGTCAATATATTAGCTAGTCAACGTATTAGCTCAACACCAACAGAAAAATCAACGCTTGGTAAGTAGAGTGAGCTCAGTACAGAGACAAGTTCTTCCAAACGGCATAAATGCACCACACCCTGCACTGCACATGTAATAGACACCGTTTGTGCTTGTGAATTACCTAGAAGGAATCCTGTTTAGGAAAGAAGGACGCCTGCTCAAGGTACCGGGCAAAGCAGTGGACAAAGTTGGGCCCACTGTTGTGGGCCTCTGTCTGGACGAGCTGACTGGCACAGCTTGAGGACTGGTAGCCATGACTGGAGGACTTGGTGAGCTAGCTGGGATGGAGATATTCAAGGAGCGTGGGATATGAGAAGCTGAAAAGCCCCAGGGGTGGGTGATGGTATATGGGTGGTACCTCGGAGAGGAGGGCTGGACTCCAGAAGGACTTGCTGCTGTGAGATGAGGGCTGACAGAAATGGAAGGCACAGATGTGATGGCAAGTGAACTGGCTGGTGGGGTAACAGATGAACCAGTCATTGGCACATGGCTTGAGAAATTGTTACTAGGAGCTGGACTAGTCCCATAGAGACTAAATCAATTAAGGGGGGAAAAGGAAAAAAAAGCAGCCATTTAGGATACATAGAAGAAGGGCAAGAGAGAGACAAAATGAACAACAGAAACACCCCACTACTATTAACCAATCAGTATATGAATATTCCATGTAACACATCACATACAATGCTTTACCTACTGATTCTCATTTTAGGCTATTTGCAATATTTAAACAATGTATCGATTTCATTGCTTGGATTATACATTTAAAAGTTAAGAGCCAGATCCTCACCTGGGTTAAGTCAGTGAGGCTCCAATTACTTCATAGACTCAGATTCTAAAAGTCAGAAGGGACTACCACGATCATCTAGTCTGACCTCCTGCACAGTACAGTCCACAGAACCTCGGCCACCCACTCCTGCAATAGACCCCTCATCTCTGGCTGAGTTACTGATGTCCTCAAATCATGATTTAAAGACTAAGTTACAGAGAATCCACCATTTACACTAGTTTAAATTGGAAAGTGATCGTGCCCCATGCTGCAGAGGAAGGTGAAAAAACCCCAGGGTCTCTGCCAATTTGATGTGGGGGAAAATTCCTTCCCGACCCCACATATGGGGATCAGTTGGACCCTGAGCATGTGGGCAAGACCTACCAACTAGACAGCTGGGAAAGAATTCTCTGCAACTCAGAGCCCTTCTCATATAGTGTCCCATGACGGGCTGTTGGAGATATTTGCTGCCACAGATCAGCTACATACCATTGTAGACTGTCCCATCATACCTCCCCCTCCACACACTTATCAAGTTCAGTCTTGAAGCCAGTTAGTTTATTTGTCCCCACTACTCCCTTTGGAAGGCTGTTCCAGAATTTCACTTCTCTGATTGTTAGAAACCTTTGTCTAATTTCAAGCTTAAACTTGTTGATGGCTAGTTTATATCCATTTCTCTTCAATGGAGCTATATCAATTTACATCAGTTGAGGATCTGGCCTTAATTACCGAATGTGCATTTAACCACGGAAGTCCAGTCAAGAAGGCGGAAGAACATGCTGGTACAGCAGGGTGAAACATTTTTTAATCCTTTATACTTGCTGCTTTTGTGGCATTTCTAAGCCCAAATGAAGCAGACGACATTAAATGCAAGAACTCAGGATTTGCTTACACTACAGAAGTATAACTATGGCACTGTAGCTATGCTGCTGTAACCCCATAGTTTAGACACTACAGCAATGGAAGGGGTTGTTCTGTCACTGTAGTAACTCCACCTCTTTGCAGTAGCGAGGTTGACAGAAGCATTCTTCTGTTGAGCTACCAATGTCTACACCAGGTGTTAAGTCGGAATGGCTACATAAGGGGAGTGTCATTTTTCACACTCCTTGAGCTACAGTTATGTCAATCTACCTTTTAAGTGTAAATCAGGCCTAAGGCTCACCCTTACCAACACTTACAAAACCAACATTCTAATGTACTCAAAGTTACCTGGATAAAGAGCTGGAACCAAAGGAGCCCACATTACAGAATATAGGACTTGTTCCTGGGTTGGAGCCAGTGTTTAGAATCAGATTTCTGTCAGGTGACCGGGCAGCTGCTGCAATTGGCTGGGATGTGGCTGTCAGGCTGGCAAATGGGTTTTCGTCCCTCGACTGGGTGGACATCATCAGAACTTCCATTAAAATCTGGCCAATCAAGTCCTTAAAATCTGAGAACACTGAAGAGGACAGCAAGAAAATTAGGGACTGCTATGGCGATGAGGATTCTCCTGAGGGACCTCGGTGGTTAACCCAACCAAAACATTTTCTTCTATTTCCATAAATTAAATGCTATTGTTGCCAACAGCAATAGACTAGGTTACTTTATTTTAACAAAAAATCATCATTTGGTCTCTATCATCTCGGGTTTTGAGAATACAGCAACATGCAAGCTCAAGGTTTGTGGAAAATGCAAAGAATTGTGCATGGTCTAATGTCATTACTGTGGACATTACAGATAATTTTCTTTTTAAACTCTCTTGTATTTTCCTTCCTTTTGTTGAGTTAGGTCACAGAATGTCACAAGGAAAAGCAAACAAGTTTAAATAAGCAATGAAGTGTTTTGGTATCTAGTAATCGGTCATTTATATCTGACAAAATGGCGATCAACCTAATAAAGAGATAGCAGACTTCCTTAGTTTTATCAAATGAACAGCAGCCATATCTATTATGATGCAATATTGAATACTTCAATTTAAAAGGCTTTCTGAAAGAGTCAAAAGCATGGCAACGCTGGCACAATAGTTTCCCAATAACAGATTGATCAATTTTGTTAAGGCAGTTGACTTCAATGGGAGTCGCTGGTGCTCAGCACCTGGCAGGATCTCGCCTTTGTCCATGTATTGTGGCCCCATTGTAACGACATCTGCTGATGAGAAATGTATTTTGTGCTCAATAACTTCTGCATCAAGCAAAGAATGCAGCTAGAAAAGCTCAAGCATCACTGCAGCATCAGTTATATGACTGCAGACGAACAAAAAGCTAGAGATGAAGCTAGACAACAAGCCAGCCACACCATCTTAATGTTTGAAAACGATGACATGACTCCTCCAATTTGTTCTTTCATACCCTAACTAGCACAATGGGAACGGCTGAAGTTCCTACCTTCTTTTGGGTTCTGCTTAAATTGCTCAGAGAACGAAGTGAGGAAGATGACGTCTCTGTCTCGGTCCTTCCAGGATACTCTGAAGATCTTACAGACCAGCTGTAAGGCCTGCTCCTCGGATACTTCAGATCCTGAGGGAGGCTCCTTGTTGAGGGAAGAGGGAAACATTTTTTACATTCATTTTGGTTTGGCTTATGCAAGTCAAAGTTTCAACAGGCACAATACAACACCTTAAATCAGCTCTGGTGGCAAAAGGAAACAGGACAAACAAAATCCAACACTTATTATCCATTGATTCTGTAAAGAAAATGTTCTGCAAAGCTTCTTACATGTCAGTTTGAAAGCCACAACTAGATTCTGGTAGTAGATTCTGTGTGCTTATGAAAGGACAGTCATACCGGTATCAGAAAATATTTCAAAAAGAAAAATTATACAAAGAAGAGTTATAGGAGAAATGAAATGATATCACACAACTATATGGTGCTAAGCAACTGGCATACATCATACTAGAAAAGAGTGTGGGAGGAAGAAAAATTTTAGCCTGGATACGGGCGCAACTCTCTACTCTTACAAGGAGTTCTATGTTGATTTTAATTTTATTTAACATCCACCCAGAGCAGACAGGACCTCCATTTTTTAAGATTTCATCTCAAAATGAAAACCTAAAGATTTTCCCCTCTTTTTAATCCCAATCTTTGTTTTACCAAAAAAAGACCAACAAAAATAATTGTGTCCATACAGCAGTTAAAAACCATTTCCAGTTAGCTGGCTTCCAGAATGTTAAATAAAGAGGAACGCTCTTTATTCATGGCTGGATCCCAACTCTTTGAAGTCAGTGGGATACTTCCATTGACTTCAATGGGAGTAGGAGCAGTCTCACGGCACAAGTCAGCGTCTCTTAAAAACTTAATTCTACACGGAAGTTCCACTGTAAATGACATTGCAGTTTGCGCACTCTGATGCCTGGAAGCAACTGGGGATTTCCAGTTGCTAGATGAGATCTGAATGAATGTAAATAGGTCCCAGCATAGTTAATAACTTTGTCAAACAGAGAATACAAGAAAAAAAATAAACAGAGAAAATTAATCCCGATACCAAGTAAAAACTTCTGGTCATAACACTTGGGGAGAGCTGTTACAAACTGCTGCTTGCTCAATCTAGCTTTTGTTTCACCCAGCCCCAAGGCTTTGCCTCTCTTTAGAAAGAGGAAAGAGCAGGACAAAGTACTCAAGGGTCTGCTTCATTCCTCTCCTCCCTTCACTTAGTAAAGTCATGTTAACTGTATTCAATTCCAAGGCAAAACAAGCTTCTCTGCAGTTTCTCCCCTCAAAAAGTTGTCACCATAAATAATTGCTAACACAAGGAATGAATTACAGTGGTTTTACAAAGGTGATGCCAGATTTTGGGGCACATAGATGGAAAAGTAGCTCAAGAAATAAGGGAAGCAAGTTTCAAATAATCGTCATCTGCAAAGAGGGAGGGATTGAGAGTGTTTAAAAACCTTTCCAGAACATATATGCAACCAGCAATCTTTGTTCTCCATCGTGGCTGGCATGGCTAACTGTAATTAGACATAAGAATCACTCAAGAACACTGAAAATACTTGTTGCATAAAGGTCAGTGGTTTCTGCCTAAAATTATTTCTTCTTTTTCTCCTCTAGCACTTCCCAGCAAGAACCCTGCACTTGGAGCTCTATGATGTAGGGCACGTTCCACCAGTTCCCAAACACCTTTTGTTGGGACACACTGGTCACTGGATTGGTGACTGGACCGTCCTCATCCCACTCTTCCTTATTCCATCACACCACAACCCAACACACTTGTTGCCACCTTTTCTATTCTCTTTCCTTCTTGTCAGCAAATGCTGACTTTTTAATGGCAACAACTGCAGCTACTGACTTAAGCAATACAATTCACCTGAGGTGGTCTGCATTAGAATAGCTTGAACCCATATGCCTTTGTTCTCATTTGACCGTACATCAGTTTCCAATACATGCTAAAGTTGTCAATTACACAAAGTAAAAGGGCCAGATCACATCACAATGACAAAACCCCAGCAAATGCGATTTTAAGCCATACCAGTTAAGAGATGGAAAATGCCTGTTGGATCAAATCCCATTCTCCTGGAAGAGTATGGGATAGTTATCAAATAGAACACATCAGGTATTCAGCTGATATTGAGCTTTTAAAAAAGTATCAGGATAAGTCAGTATCTTCTGATGAAGTTGCTCTCTTTAAAAAAAGAAAGGTTGGCAGTGGAGGGAGAAAATTCAAACTGGAAAAAAAACCTGAAAAATAATTTTAAAAAATCTGACACAGGTTAGCACTCAAGATCCATCAGAGGTTGCCTCAGTTTCCTTACCACTCCCACAAAAGTTATCTACCACTATTGTTTCTCATTTTTCCATCCCTCCTCTGCAGCCAAGAAACAATACACAGGACTACGGACCTCAAATAACCTAGAAGCCTGGGCAGGATACGGTAACTTAGTGTGAATTCAATTAACAACCGTAAGGCATGTAAAATTAAACTGGTACTATTTCTATTTCACACAACACAAGAACCTATAGGGAACTAAACCCCAAACTCTTCTGTTTCCTTTTCATGCAAACAAAAAGGCTTCAATACTGACATTAGCAAAATATCAAAGTTATTCTAAAATAATGCCCACATTTTCCATGCAGAAGGAAGGGAAGGAAATTTCCTACTTATAAATTGGGTTTGGGGTGCCTCCTTTCCAATTCATTCACTCAGAGTAGTCAGAAGGCTAAAGAGGAATCAAGCCAAGTTTGCAAAGCTTCTTCGTACTCTCCACTGAGCCCCCATTCAAGCCACCCTTGATTTTAAACTACTTATTTCACAGCAGCACAATGAAAGCTGTCTGACTGCCTGGCTTGCAACCAGCGACTGCTCAGAAAAATAAGTTCTGCATCAGGGTTATTGCAACATGGCTCAAAGCCAGACTTTCACCAACTGAGCTTATTACTGAAAGTGCAGAGGTAAACAAAGGCTTAGAAGGAGCACTGCAAAAATGGTGGTGGAAGCCTCTCCACACCCACATTAAAGCTGCATTTCTAGCATTGGACCCAGAGTCAAATGATAACTTTGGAGTGAATCTGAGCTTTGGGTCTGGTTCCCCCCGTTCTGCTCTTCAGGGTCCCATCCCTTGTCTAGATGGGTGGGAGAGCTAGCTGCTCTTCTTTCTCTCTTTTGTAATAAATAATAAATAATACTAATACCCAACTCATATAGTGCTTTTCATTCAGAGATCTGAAAGTGCTTTACAAAGGAGAACATGGTCTTCAAAATTATCAGTTATTTCCCATAACAAGTGTTTGCTTTGATCTAATCCCATCGCAGAAAAATCAGATTTCGAGGGTTAAACTAATTTTATTGCAAGGTATAATATCCCTCCCTAGGTCTCTTGAGAGCATTTTTCCAGAGTCCATCAACTGGATTGCTGAAGCCATTGTGCAGAAAACACTCTGAGACCATCCAGTTGCTTGCTACAAAAGTTCATTATCTCATGAGTTCTATCTTTTTTAGGTTTGACCAGGGAATTTGAGGAAGGGAGTGTAGTCAGATGAAGCCTGAAGGTTGGGTACTTCCCCTCAAAAACATCTATGTGGCACAAAGTTGAGTGATCCAATGGAAGACAGATTAAGAGCAATTCTGTATATTGCTCTTCCACCAATCTGACTATTGTTCCACATCCTTTGTGGGGCCTACCAAAGATTGATTCTGATTAGGGACATTTCTCTAAGTCTGATTTAAAACTTCTAGAGGTAAAAGGGAAAGCAAGACATCTGCACAGAAAAATTAAGGAGAGCAAAGCCAGTACCATAATGCTCATCTATTAGTCCATCTGCCTCACTAATACAAGTAAAAAGCAGTAGACTGAGTCTAAGCCAAAGTCTTTGTAAAACAAATCTAATACTTTATGAAACAGTAGCATGCATTACGTTAAACAACAAAACAGTTGTGCTTTAAATTTAAACATTAAATTGCATAATCCAAGTAAGCTCGCTTATAAAATGCAAGAGTTAAAGGTCACAAGACAGAGTTTCTACATCTGGCCTGAAATGAAAGACTCTGGGACTAGCCAACCTTATCAGTCAGGCTCCTTTTCTCTCTGCGATCACTCTCATCGACCTCCATGTTCTCTATTCCTGAATCTACATCCACCTGGGACATACTGTAAGAGGAAAGAACAGAAGAGCACATTAACTCCTGGAAACCCAAAGACAGTTCTTTATGAAGATGCTGACTGAAGGAGTGTTCTCTTAAATGGAAACTGCTCAGGAAATAGGACGGATGCATGGGAATAGCCAGATCCATAAATGTGGCAATTAAAAGTTACTAGCCAGTAAATGGGTCTTTTGGGTCTGCCTCTCATATTATGTTTGCTTTAAACACAAGAAATATGACACTGAATTTCTTAAGCAGGCAAAGAAAAATATACACTGTAGGAAATAATACAACATTTTAAACTTGACCTTTAACATGGTTGGGAGTGGAAGATAAAGAGTATTTTCTTTGTACATATTTAGATGGCCTGTAGTGCAGTACCTGCCTGGTAGTATAAGCAGAGTTCTTTACCTTTTCTCACAGGAGACACTATCAATATCCATGCTCTGGGACCGGGAGAGAGACTGAGATTGTGTTTCAAGGCTGTTAGACGGGGAACTGCTGAGCGAACTCACTCCTTCGCTGCTCTGGCTTCGGTGGGCTACTCCTAAAGAAAAGCAACAACCAGATTAGTGCTGCAGAGATGGGAAGCCACCACATAATTACCCAGTGAGGTCCATGTAGTTTTTTGCAATCATTTCTCAATCCAGTTATTAAGGATTCCAGGTAATGCATTACAAATATTGTTGCCACTGAATTACTCTATGGCCTCAGGCAAGTTTGTCTGTCTGTACTTCCTCTTCCCTGTCTGTAGAAGTAGAGGTAAGAATGCTTACCTACAGCATGAAGAAGAGAATGGAAGCTTAATTCATGTCTATGAAATGCCTAGGGTTCCCTCTATGAAAAGCATTGTTTGATTTTAAATAAACTCTTTGTGCTCTGTGCATCTGAGTGACACATGAAGCTGTAGTAATTCTATGTTTTAACTGTACCAAGGTTTACATAGTAGCAAGATTTACATGTTGGCAGTGATTTACACCAGAGCTCAAAAAGAGGGCTACAGGAATTTTTCCTTCTTTTCCAACATGCTCAGGTAAGAAATGTGGATATGTCAAATACACTTATCCAGCTCAATAACACCCTTCTCCCATCCCTCTCCCTCCAAAAAATTGCACTGAATGCAAATGCCTGAAGTGATCAATGTGAGAGCAAGGTAATCCATACTGGGGCTTTGATGCAATTTCCCTACAGCTTTGTGAGGTCAGCCAGTTTTTAAAAATTAATCCTAAAGCAAATAAATAATGTACATGCTGTTAATAGACAAAACAAAAACAAGCCTCGGGCTGTAGAAAGTGACTGACCAAATCAGAAGAAGTGCCTCACAGCAAATTGTTGCCAAGTTTTAAAGTTCATGGAGTCGTTTATAGATATATTATTAGATATGTATAGGTATCACTGTGTGTCCATACGTCTGACCTCCATCCCTCATGTGGACAGATCACCCTCACAGACACACTCACACAAGCTAATAGTTTGCACCAAAAGCAGTTTATATGCAAATCCATTTTTGCTTTTATGGGTTGGGCCGGAAGAAAAAAGGAATTTCCCTCACCAGGCCTCCCGTCTGCAGTGACCAAACTCTCCTGTCTGAGGCAGGTTGGTACGGCTACCTCTGGGTCCCACCAGTGCAACCCCAGTCCACCTTCCCAAGCAAGGAACTAAGCTCACTATCAAACTCTGATCACCTGTAAGACAGTGCTATATGCTGTCAAAAGACTGCCAGGTCATCCCAACCCCATCTGTTTATCTATCTTCAGATGAACACAAAAGTTCTAGTCTTCATTGCAGAGTTAACTTCGGCTGTGACCTGAGTGTTGCTCATAAGCTGGTACTCCTCCACACACTAAAACCTGCGACCCAAGTTCAGTGGTGCTTTCAACCCACGCTAGCTGGCCAGTCATGGAGTATAGTCTAAACCCCAAGTGAGGCTTTCGCTTGGGTAGTATCCTGCCCACTTTGCAGTGAGGATGCAGGCTAAGACCATTCAAATGCTGACCGTTTCCCCATGATTCCCTTCATGTGCCAAGAAGGGCAAACAAGTTCTCCCACAATTCAGTGGGAAAGAACCAGTGTGGCTCAACTTACTAATGCACAAAGAACCACGGGATATGCCCCAGATATCCTAGATGTGCAGACAGATGAGCGCAGCACCAGTGAGGATAAAATAATTGAAGTGCAGCTATGCAACGTGACTAGGCTAACCTGGGTGCCAATCAGCCAGGTTCTCTCTGATGTGAAGGCATGCACACCAGCATTCAAGGGTGTAGGGAGAAATACACATATAAAATTCATATTAATGCAGAATAAACCTTGGATTCAAACTACTGAAAGCAGACTGAGCGCTACTGACGTCCATATAGAGGTCAGCGCTGAAGTGCAGCACACTCCTAAAATTCCTGCCTGGTGATACTGGGTCAGGGAGAGGGATGTTAGGTTAAGTCTTGCCTAGTAATAAATTATTAAATTACAAACTGTTACTGTAGCAGTTCTGAGGTATTAGACTTGTATGCTGATAACTGGGCTCTTTGAAGACCAAGCAAAGAAAAAGGTATTATTAGCCTGCTTGTTTAATATAAAAGCAGCAGTGAATTCCACTCCTGTAGGGTTTTCCATCTGTTATTTACAAGATATTCCCCGAATAGTATTAGGTTTCACATAAAAAGTGTAAAACCAGATTCATAATCTATTTTTAAATTCTAGCAGTGGGTCTGTTCCAGCATTACTACTCTGCAGTAGCTTCTCCCATGCTTATGGCAGTATCACATTTTCAAGTTAACAATGTGGATAGTGAAGTAGAACAGATCCAGGATGATGCCATTTTTTCTGCAAGTGGTTTGTTTTAGCAGTTTCTTCACAAAATATTTCAAAGCCTTGACACAAATTTCAACTTCATGAGGAAATCTAAACAGCAAAAGTAAGGCCAGTCTGCAGAAGAATATAATTTGAAAAAAACATTTTGCTTCATTTGGTCAAAATGAAGAATAAATTAAGTAAAACACCTTCTCAACACTTTAAAAAACAAACTTCTGGTTGTGTCCACACTTTATAACAAATCATGTTAGCAATAGCTATTTAAATGGGGTTGGGCCAGATTCTCTTTCTACATATGAGTGTACATCTGGAGTAAGTCCATTGACTTCAATGGAGTTACACTGGTGTAAAACTAGTTTAAGTGAGAAGTTGTCAGATGTCCTTGTTTCTAGCAGCGTCTTTGTCCAATATGGAAAAGGGTTTTTGCATTTTTAAATCCATGTTATAAACACGGTATGGGAGACAGTATGCACTGTGGCATAATTTGGCTAAATTGTCATTAAAAAAATCCCTATTCAATTTAGTCAGGGACCTACACTAGAAACAACCATATGGTTATTGTTAGAAAAGTTTCAGCTGCAATGCAGAGAGGGTGTCAATAAATTAGCTCCACACTACACACACAAAAAGTACTGTGTTGGGGGAATCATGTTATAATACAGCAGGGGTAGGCAACCTATGGCACGCGTGCCGAAGGCGGCACACGAGCTGATTTTCAGTGCCACTCACACTGCCTGGGTCCTGGCCACCGGTCCGGGGGGGCTCTGTATTATAATTTAATTTTAAATGAAGCTTCTTAAACATTTTGAAACCTTATTTACTTTACATACAACAATAGTTTAGTTATATATTATAGACTTATAGAAAGAGACCTTCTAAAAAGGTTAAAATGTATTACTGGCACGCGAAACCTTAAATTAGAGTGAATAAATGAAGACTCGGCACACCACTTCTGAAAGGTTGCTGACCCCTGTAATACAGCATGGTCCCATCTATCAGAATTTGAGGGAGTATTATTGTATCTTAACATGATTCCGATATACACAGTAAATCTATACATTGAAACAGGTAGCCAAAAATAGGGCATATTCTGAAAAGGGTCACCGAGTTAGTTATGTCTCCATAACACCCCTTCAAAACGTGTGTTAGCTTTTTCTATGGGTTTTCTGCAGTCTTAGTTCTCAGAACACTTCTGATAACAAGTACAGATTTAGCTTCCAAAAAGAACTGAACTATTGACAAAGTGCAATAATGGCCCAGTAACCTGATGGGGATGGAGCAAGACTAAATTAGTATGCACTCCTTAAAGCTTTGCCATGCTAGGGGCAGATGAAGAGACACCAGCTGACAGTTAAGTTCACGAACTGGTTACTCTCAAAGCCATCTTCTACATCAAAAATAGATTTCCTAATGTTAATGTATAGCTGGAATTTTGAGACACTTTCTTCAGATGATTAAGTTCCGCATTTGAAATGCATATTGCAGAGCTCAGTTTTTTAAATCTTCTAATTTATTTATGGAAGCTAGTGGGGATGTTTATTTGCTCTTACTGCTAAACTATGTCAGTCTCCCAATTCACCAGGTTAGGTGGCTTGAAAGGCATCTAGTTATCAGTGGTAATCAACTCTTCTGTTAAAAAAAAAAAAAAAAAAAAAAAAAGGTAGAGAAATAATTAGAGAGAACCCAGCCAATTCTCCCCATTTCAGGAGGGAAGGAGAAGCTTTCGGGCAAAATCTGTGTGTGGGCAGAATTGTATAGTCACTATATTTTTGTGCATTTCTTTTTATTCCACTGTATATGCTAAAAGCCACATGTAATGTAATCATACCTTCTCAACGTTAATTAGTTAACGTCTGTGCAGCTTTTTGAAGATTTAAAGTGCCATGTAAATGCTAGGTATTAACAGAGGTACCAGTAGGTTCAGATTTGCAGGAGGCAAATATTAGAGCTCTAACTGCTCTCTTCTGAAAAGTAAGGCAGATTCATGCAGCAAGGTGCAGCTGGAATATCCAATGTTCTGTAGGATCAACCACCATTTTGGATTCCATCCACTTACAGGGTAATCCCAATGCAAACTAATATTTTTAAAATTACAAACTAAAATAAGACAAGCTAAGAAGGAACAGAACAAGCACTTTGTTTTAATGAGTACGATTTTCAAACCATCACCTGCCAAGCCTGATCAGGTAGTGTGTCCAAACCCTGCTTAGCTAGAGGATTGTGGCCTCGAAATGGGGCCTTAAAGAAAAGAAGAGTTCATAGAAGAGCGGGTGATAAGAAGGGGAAAAAGCAAACCTCCATCTCAAGGAATACGGTATGAGTCTTTAACCTCTGATTTAAATGGGGTAAGAATGCAGCCCAATGGCCAGAGCATAGCACCAGAAGCCAAGACTATTCCTGACTCCACTTCCCTGTGCGCAAAATGCATACAAATAGAATACTTAACTTCCTCAGACAGGTTTTGTGTCTGAAGTGTATTCTGAGATCATTAGATGACTGGCATAATAGACATGCAAAGTATTATTAATTAGCATGTATACCAGAAATACAGTTAAACTAAGATTAAACTAAGATTAACAAAACATCCCAGTTCTGTGGCTGAAGAGACAAGTGTGCGCTGTAGAGTGGTATGAAAACATAGAAGGAATATGTAACTCACACCTGCCACAATTTACATGGTAAGTTTAACAGTTGTGAACAAAAACAAAGGAATGTGGTAAATGTGGGCTAATCTATGTAGGGCTGAAGCTGACAATTAGCATGTCATTTCTAACAGCATTCTCAGCCAATTAAGCATTCTCTAAAAATGAGGAGGAAAAATGGGATCTGGGATCCTGTAAGACAAGTTAGATTTTGCTGAAATGCCCATTGGTCAATATTAGATATTCACAAATTATTCAACTTTATGGATGAGAAAAAATAAATCCCACTGAAAGCAGAGAGATTATGGAATGCATGCTACAGCCTTGATCCTGCAAGTCCTTGTAAAATGCACAAATCTGTTGCAATCCAGCACAAATGATGGCTAGAGGCAAGCTCAAGGAAGCATAAACGTCAGGTATACCCCTCAACACTGAGTAGAAGCAAGCATGAGGCCTCATTTACATTAAGGAGATTGATGTAGTTACCCCAGTGCTAATGCTTTATGTAAATGTGCTGCACGAGTTTAAAGCAAGCCTTACATTAGTGCAGTTTACGTTACTATGTGACTGGTTTAAGGTGTCCTGGTGTAACCCCTACTTTGTTTCAGTCCAGTGCCTGTGCAAACAACATCCATTTAGTGACTTCAGTGCAAATGTCCTTAATGTAGACAAGACCCAATGGCGCCAGTGCACCTACTCCATTATCTACAGACAATGCAGGGGGAGAGAGAGTAGACCTGTGAGCAGAAAATGGAGGTGATAAGCACGATCCTCCATCATGCGCATGAGGTGCAAAGCTCTACATGCCTCCCAGTGCCTTGCTCCTGCTATTAGACAAAAGCACCTTGGTGGCCACGCTGCAATACTCAATATGGGATCAGGGGCCCCTAGACTGTGTCCTGCCTATCACTTTCTATCTTGAGATAATTTGCACAACACCCCACACCTGCATTGTGCTGGAACAAGTACTCCATGAAACATTTGACCTTCAAAACTCAGTCTCTCTTTAAAATAAAAGAAAGCAAATGGAAACACTGTAAATATATATTGATGTGCACTGAACACATACGTTGTATACGTCTCACTCCCTTATTTTATTTTTTATTTCATTTCCAGAGTCTCTAAATATGCTTCCCAAATAGGGACAAAGTAATAAGAGTCTTTTCCACCAAATGGATCCTGTGCTCTGTCCTCGCCATTGTATGCAACTCCTCACGCAAAGGGATGCTTACAAGGACATTATTTTGCTGGAGCTGCTCTCTTCATATCTAAATGAATTAAAATCCTCTGCAGTCATTTTAGTGTAGCACTGCTACGGGATTCCTGCAAACTGTAGAGCTTTAAATGAATCTTTGCTGATGTGAAGTGCGTACAGTGGATGCTCAGCATTGAACACCACCACTCTCACTAACCACCATCAATTTTCTAGTTTATCTAACCCCCTCATTCTGATCTGAAAAAAAAATTGAACATTGTTTCAGTAATCAGTTCTATGGAAAGTGGACACTGTACTTTAACTAGTGATTTTATGCTTCTGGCCATGACAAACCAACAGCTCATGCATCCCTAGGGTATGGGTGTCTAGAACAGACTAATAAATTTGCCAGACTGACTTCTCCAGGTAAACAAACTGTGACCCATGAATCTCTCAATGCCAAGTGGTAAGAGGGTTACAAGAATATCCTGATTCTGGTATGTATATTCTGGTTCACCAAATAATGTCATGTGAGTTCTTAAATGAAAGTCAGGGTCACACTGGTCATTAATATAATTGAGAAATCTAGGTACAGATACTATGTAAGGAGTTATGTATGTATACTGAAAATATGTTTTAAAGTCTGTAACTCTGCCTTGATACAAAGGCAGACAAGAGATATTTATTCACCTGTCTCTCTGGCATACAAATTAAGCATTGTAAGCTAACACAATGGGGAATCATTTACATAGAAAGTTAAGGGGAGGGAGGGGGAGCGTGTGTGAAATCAACAAGGAGGCAGCACACTGAGAACAAGCCATGGCTGGTGATCCTGACTCTGGGTACAGACAATGAACTTTGTGAGATACAAAGAGAAAGCAAGACAGATATCTAGAAAGTAGGTGTACCTTTATTCTTCACCTAGGAAATAAAAGGACAGCGCATTTACATTCATGAAAATGGGATCTCTGCCTACCTTGGTGGAAGACACTGCAAAAGACTTTGGGTGACATAAGAACTCTTTAGACAGGAGGTTAGCTTGGTAAATTAAGATTAGTCTCTAGGAAGATTATTATGATTTGCTTTGATATGTAACCCCTTTGTTTCCATTATCCTTACTCACGGTCTCTTGAATCTTTGATAATAAACGTATTGTTTTCACTATAAATGTATCTCAGCGCTGTGGTGTGAAGCTAGGTGCTGATCCTGAGTTGAATCAGGCAAGCTGTTGTGTACACTTCTCCCTTGGGGACCGCAGACCTGGTATTTCTGTGAGCATTCAGTGAATAAAGTACTGGACACTACAGGGAAACACTTCAAAAGAACTCAGGGACTGGGTTATATCTATTGTTAACCTGCAAGGCAAAGCAAGGGCTGGAATAGCCCAGAGTAGATTGTTTGGCTGGCTAACAGCAGGCTGGTCATGTCAAGGAGCCAATACCCAGTTAAACACAAGCAAGTCTCTCTCTTGCTAGAGGCAGGGGGTAATAAGGTGACTCTCGGTCCTCCTGGGTATCCCAAGAACCATCACACAAACTACATGGACTCTGCACCATACCTACTGAGTTACTTACGGGGCTATCAGGTGGTTGTTTTTTTTGTTTGTTTTTAAATCACCTTTGCTTCTGTGTCATTTTTTTTTAATCACAAGGCCAGTGTACTGTTTTAAATTGTAACTGCAGTTAGCTTTTCTCTGGAAATGCTTTTAATAATGACTCTCTGTCATGACTGAAATGCAGAGAAATGGGAGGTAGAAAGAACAGGTAAGAAACAATCCATTATGACAAGTCAACACTATAACAAGGAGTCAGAGTTCTAACCAGTCCTGAGACAGGACTGTATGTAATAAAAGGAGGTTTCCAGCCTTCTAGGTTGACT
The DNA here is from genome assembly GCA_003942145.1 of Platysternon megacephalum. Classification (NCBI taxonomy): domain Eukaryota; kingdom Metazoa; phylum Chordata; order Testudines; family Platysternidae; genus Platysternon; species Platysternon megacephalum. The sequence goes on along the minus strand of QXTE01000014.1, from coordinate 10,904,763 downwards.
TTACTGAATGCATGTTCCAAAGGACACAACCATAAACCCAACGCATTAGACAAAGGCTCACAATGCAAATAAGTTATGCGCTAGTTTGATCTGCACAGGCATAGAAAAATATTTTTCATTACCCCCAACTATTTAACATCTCCCTGATCTTTTAGTAGTAGTTTGCTAAAAACAGCAAATCACCACCTTTGAAATACTGAAAATTAAAAACAAACAAACTCAGTTCAGTGCCTCTAATTTCATAAAACTATAAACATGAAATATAATTTGTGATTACAGATGAAGTTTATAATATTTGGCAAGTGTGCCAAGTTTAGATCAAAACCCAGATTATCTGTAAATATTGCATAATTAACTCTGTCTCAACAAAAGAACATCCCTCTTCCCATTCTCACCTGCTAATTTAAAAGAAAAAAAGAAAGAAAGAAAGAAATTAGTCTGGCTCGGACATTTTCCAAGCCTTCTGACTCCTAGATTCACAAGAGTAGTAACTGAAGGTGATTCTACCTTTACCCTCCAGAAGTGTTAGAAGACTGTTTTTCCCTTTCTTTATTGACTTCACACACTTTGCTCCTATAAACAATACATAGACCCACCACATGCATCATTCAAATGCACCAAACACTAGTAATGCAAGATCTGAAACAAAACTGGACTTTGGGACTGTGTGTTGAAGTCCAGCTAGAAACCAAATCAATAAAAAAAGTTATTTAAAATCTTAGATAATCTAAAAGGCAGATGGGAAAAAAATCCTGTTTCTTGTTCAGAATACTCAGAAGATGTAATTATATACTTCACTCTACACCATGTTTTAACTCCGAGTAAACTTTGTTTTAGAAGCATTTGTAATTCTCCCTCCATAAAAACTCCCTCCAAAAAAAAATTATACAGAAGAGCTCTCTCCTTTACTAGTTGCCAACAGAAAATTAAAGTAATTTAAAATATGTTAATGCATTCACCTAAACAACTGTATATAGTTTACCAGAAAATAATTAAACATCAAAAAATCAAAAAGTGTCCATTTCCTCAACTCCTTTCAAATTATACCAGAAATAACCTGTAGCACTCATATCCTAGGTTTAAAATCTTCAATAGAATAACCACCACCACCAAATAGTTCTTCAATGATTAAGTTGCAGCCTACCTGATGCGCCAATTGGAGAGGTAGCTGGGGTCATACTATGGACATTCAGGCCAAAATTGTGGGATGGACCTGGGGCTGGCACTACTACAGGTGGTCCAGGTGGGTTCTCTCTTTGTGGAGAGGTAAGGGGGGTGGTGGGCTGGGAAGATGGTCCACCTGCAAGCCGAGCAAGGCGCCTTCGACGGATCTGTACAAAGAAAATAAAAAGTAGATAAAGTACACACACACACACACACACACACACAGAATTTCAAAAACATTGCACCAATGGTCCTTCCAAGCAGTATGCATATCAACCTCTGCCAAAAGGCATCACCAAAAACAATAATATAATATATGACCCTTGATATAAAGGGAAACCTGCATTAAAGATCACCTCCAATAAGCAATTCCCCTGTGTTGTGTGACCAATCCCCCTGTCTTATGTGACCATTTTAAAATACCCCTAGAGTTTCCAGTACATTTTTAATATCTCTGAAGACCATCTCTACTGGCCAACCCAATTTGTGTTAGTCCCTTGAGTAGTCATTTAAGACAGGTTTCACTTTCTATTGCATAGCAATGTGAACACACATAACAATTCCCTTCCTCTATTTTAGCATTTGATGGAATAAACTATGTTCTTCTGTTAAAGGGACCTTATCAACATAAATGTTGCCCAAATTTCATAACATCTAAGACCAACAGAAATATTTGTATTTAAAAAAAATTTCTAGTGAAAATAGTTATTACCCCACAGTGTTTGAAACCCAAACATGAAGACTCTGTAAGTGACCTTTTTCAGCCAAACAGAAATACAGAAAGTAAATGAAGAGACTAGCATCCTGAGTCTAGGAGCAGTAAATGAGCATAAACTGACAGGTTAATTGGATTTTTAAAATTCTATCCCTTAATGTGTTATTAATAACACAAGTAAAGAAGTGTGTTTGCTTGCAACATGTGACAGGTTGCTAGTGTTCTTTATACATTTCTAAAATTTAGTACTACCACAAGCAGATTGGCTTGATACATAGGGAATAGACAGACAAGGGGAAAATAATATCTACAGAATTTTTAGAACCAGAAAACTAAAAAAAGTAATGAAAAACTCAAAGCTAAATATTACCAAGAACCACTTCTCTAGCACTAAATCAGTGTTCAATCAACAGCACCATTTCTCACTTTCGCCCATAATACCCAAGAGTTGCCAAGCATGTGAAAGAGTGCAAGAAAAGATTTCTGTCAAGTGACTTATACCATGTTACTACAGTCATTTAATGGCCTGCCAAACCTTCAATACAAAAAGAAGATGAACAGATCAAATTAAACCAGACTTGAAAAACTCTGGGAAAACATAGCTTCTGGAGCAGCATCTCTTCCTTGACTCTGATGTCACCACATGAATACGGAAGGTGGAAAGAAAATAAACCCTTGGGTTTTTTTTGTTTTTAAACAAAAAGGGCTTTGAATAGAATATCTTAATCCTACTCTTTACAAAGTGAAGTTGGGGTGTTTCTATTACAGCAAGACAAAGCAGGATCCACTCATGCAGCTAAAAACTGTTCTTACTGGGCTCTCTACAGAAAAATATTTAAGAAATAAAACTCATATTTTCCCCCAAATCTGATTTGCAGAGTGATTAAAGCTGAAGATTTTATATCCTATATACCCACTTACATGCAAATTTTCTGTAGTGTAACATTGCTCCAACCATTAGGCAGTTACTACATTTCACCCAAGAGGTAGCCATATTTTGGTAGTGGTTCAAGTGATCCCTAAATATACACCTTGTAAATCAGCTGTAACTCAGAGTATCCTCTTCTCTTAACCTATATCAGGGGTCGGCAACCTTCGGCACACGGCCCATCAGGGTAATCCGCTGGCGGGCCACGAGACGTTGACCATCCGCAGGCACTGCGCCCCACAGCTCCCAACGGCAAACTGCAGCCACTGGGAGCTGCAGGGGGCGGTCAACATAAACAAAATGTCTCACAGCCCGCCAGCGGATTACCCTGATAGGCCATGTGCTGAAGGTTGCGGACCCCTGACCTACATCATGCTATTTATACTATGTAAAATAGAAAACAATTAATGTGAGAGAAAAGTACCCCTAGGGTTTTCTTTCACACTGTGTCAATGACTGGATGTTGTTATTGTAAACTAATTCCTCTACAAGAAAAAAAAAATCACTTTAAGATTCCAGTCCCAAAAAAACCTTATGCAAGTGCTGAACTTGACACACAAGCAGCCCTGTAAACTACAATGGGGATACTCACATGTGTAATGTTCTGTTTGAGTGTCTGCAGGACAAAGGCCTAAATCTCCATATCTGCATTAAAAAAATATATATAATTTTGACATGCGTCTGTGTGTCTGCAAATGGGCTGCAGGGGGTTTAGAGCTAGAGTCATCACCACAGATGTCACCAGGAGATAGATAATAAGACAGAAAATATTCCTATTCCTTTCCTCATAGTTCCTAACATTCTGTTAGCTTTTGACTGCTGCTGCACACTGAGCAGATGTTTTCATGGAACTAGCCACGATGATGCCACAATCTCTTTCTTGAGTGTTAACAGCTAATTTAGACCCCATCATTTTGTATGTATTGTTGGGATTGTGTTTTCCAATGTGTATTACACAACACTGAATTTCATCTGCCATTTTATTGCCCAGTCATCCAGTTTTGTGAAATCCTTTTGTAACTCTTCACAGGGTATGTCTAAAGAAAGAAAAATCTGGGCTCTAGGACCCTGTGAGGTGGGAAGGTCCCAGAACCTGGGCTCCAGCCTGAAGCCAGAAATCTACACAGCAGTGAAACTTCCCCGCAGCCGGAGCCCTGTGAGCCCGAGTCAGCTGGCACAGGCCAGCTGTAGGTTCTTCTTTGCTGTGTAGACATACCCATAGTCAGCTCTGGACTTAACTATCTTTAGTAATTTTGTATCATCTGCAAACTTTGCCACTTCACAGTTTACCCCCTTTTCCAGATCATTTATGAATATGTTGAACAACACTGGTCCCAGTACAGATCCTTGGGGGACCCTGCTATTTACTTGTCTCCACTGTGGAAACTGACCAATTTATTCCTACCCTTTGTTTCCTACCTTTTAACCAGTTACTGATCATTGAGAGGATCTTCCCCCTCTTATCCCATGGCTGCTTACTTTGCTTAAGTGCCTTTGGTGTGAGATATTGTCAAAGGCTTCCTGAAAGTCCAGATTCACTCTATCCAAGAGATCACCCTTATCCACATGCTTGTTGACCCATGATTCCCCTTTACAAATGTAGTGAGACTCTTCCCCAACATACTGTGTTCATCTATGTGTCTGATAATTCTGTTCTTTACTACAGTTTCAAGTGCCAAGATCACCTCTATAGAGTATTATAAAAATTGGCTTAGCCATTCAGAAGAAAAGATTATTGGACACAAGAAGCCAATTCTCAGTCACACTGTGGAACAGTATGAAAAGAGAATTACTGTATCAACCCATTTATCCAAAAGGTCTTCAAGACACCACAGATAAATATGGGAGCAATGCATGGCAGGATTGTTTAACTGGCATGTATGTGCATCATGATTTTTGTACTTGCACTACTGAAAGGTTATTCTCGATCTCCCTACTATATGAAAGCACTTTGGATTTCCATCCTTTTTTCCCCCTTCTCTTACCTGCAAATCCACTCTGAAGCAGCAGCACTAACAGTCTCATTCATACTACTGTTGATGCTATACTAGTAACAATTCTGTTTAAACATAATTATTGCTAGTACAGTTTGCTTGACCAGTGGTTGGTAGAATGGCTTAGCTACAGCCAAGTTTAAGGCCCAATCTATTCCATAAAATCTACTGTTTAAATGTCCTTCTTAAACACTCTAGTAATCCAGTCACATTAAAATGTGACTGGATTACTAGAGTGTTTAAGAAGGACATTTAAACATAGTAGATTTTAATGTGACTTGGTCTTGCCTGTGCCAATTGGTCCAGACGATGTCATAACCATCTTAAGACACCTTGATATAGCTCTGGTCTTGTGCCCTGATACTTAAACATGGTACATTTTGGAGATGAGATGGGCATAAACAGCATTAAAAGGGTTTTAAACAGTGTGGAAAGGCCAACACAGAGAAGTTCTCTCTTAGGATATTTACAGTTTGTCTAGCATGTCTCCCTGGGCGAAAAAAATCCTATCCCAACAGGTCAGGAAAGCCATGTTAGCAAATGACCGTGTTTATACACAGTTGTCAATAGTAGATTTTGACTGTAGTGTGAGTGGCATCCACGAGGCCCCACTCTACACTACAATAAAAAGCACAATCTGAGATGCCCATGTTATAGTGTGTATTTGTAACACTTAGAATTTACATCTCCCTTTTTGCCTGTTTCTCATGTTTTGCAGCAGCCATCAACATTAGCCGAGCAATGACAATAGTACTCAGAGACACAAGGTGGGTGTGGTAGTATCTTTTATTGGCCCAACTTCTGTTGAACAAGACAAGCTTTCAAGTTCCAAAGAGCTCTTCTTCAGAGCTCTGGAACGTTTAGGGTTGTCTGTATTATAAAACATTTTCCCCTTGCTTTTGTGGACACACAAATCTACATCAGTGTTCAGGAGCACTGCTTTAATATAGGTCAAGACCTTCAAATGTCAGTTTTGACCTAGATTAAAGCATTGTTCCTCAACACAGAACTTTTTTTTTTTTTAGTAAACAGGCAAAAAGTGTTGCAAGGTGGACAACTCTAGGCCTGTCATACCACCATGCACTAACACAGTTCTTTATGCAGCGTAAACCAACTAGATCAGTTCTAATACTATAAATCCTACAGAGTGTTGTTGTTGTTGCCCTGCTAATATCAAGAGTTACAGCAAGACAAGGAAAATAAGCAAAAGGGAATACATAAAGTCTACCTGTCATTACAAACTCTCATTCAAATTAATGGAAGTGGAAGAAACAAAAACACAATCTTTATTAGCCAGGTATGATGGGTTGAAGGCTAATCAATCCATTCAAAATAATTTCCAACAGAAAACATGAAAAAATGACTGAAAAGTCACAGATAAGTAGAGTGTTGATGAAATGTCACACAATTCAGCTAATGTTATCTGAGAAATGAAAAGTCATCCCCTGACACTCTGATGCATAGCTGAGGAAATGTCAACCACATGTCCTCACTTTTGTTTTTCCATTTGCCAAGTCCACCTGTACCAACACTGCTAGAGCCAGACAAAAATATGACCAAATTAAGTGCGTCTTGCTCACAAACAGAAGTTGTTCCAAGGAGGATAATTAGTAAAACAAAATTGCTGAATTTATAATCTAATTGGAAGTTGCATTAGGTCTTAAAAATAATCTGTTTCCCCATCATTCAATTCATATATTTACAGAATGCTTTTCAAATAAAGAAGTGGTATGCAGGATGGAAAAAAAACAGAGGTGGGTGGGAAATGGGAAGGAGAAACACAGTGATTCAGTCAGTGGTGTGACTGGGAGGAAAGGAATTAAGAGGAGGAAAACAAGGAGAAAGGGAAGGCAGCAAACATATAAAAGAAAAATCATTCAAGTGTCATTGGAAAGTAAGACAACAAGTTTGATGTTACACTTTTCCACATTATTCAAGCACATTTTCTGCCTTGCTAGCTTTTATCTTCACAGCAGGCCAACAAATTTGGGATCAAGTGGGAGAGAATAATAGGAGAGAGGAGAGGAAAAGGCACAGATGCTGAAACAGTAACACTGGATCAGCACGTTTACCAATTTGTTCTCAAATGCAGTTAAACCTTGATTATCCAAAACAAGGTCATGTCTTGCACAACATGTATTAATTGCACAGGAAATCCCACTCTGTTCTCCATTATTTATTTCCCCTCATCCCCCAGTTTCAAGAGGATAATCAAGATCTGATTGCACCCTTGTGTCACTTCATATCCCCCCCACCTACACAAAGTGACAGACCAAACCAACAGTTAACTCAGAAGTTCTACTGAGAACAGTCACAATTATTACTTGCAACAAAGAGGGCACTATTACTACATGTAACATGAACAATTTCTTTCCAGAAAGCTTCCCCTCACCATTTAGCTGAGGTCTATTGGGAGTAAGGCATTTAGGCACTTTTGAAAATCCCAGCAGGCACCCATCTGCATCTTTAGGCCCTAAATACCTTTGAAGATCTAGCCCTAGGCTCTTTAGGGCAGGAACTGACATTTTTTTGCAGTGCCTAGCACGAGGCCCCAGACTCCAGATTCACAAATGTATTAAGACAGTGCTTAAATCCCCACAGTTCTTCTCAAAATGGTCACTTTAAGAATGAACTAGTACTTACCAAAGAATGAAGAAAGGAGGTAGTATTTTGAAACATTTTACTAAGAAAGGATGACTGTTTACCATACAGTAACCCTACACTATGCAGGTCTCGGTTTCAACAGCATCTCGTACATAAAGGGCAAGTTATTTTGTGCCATTCTTTATATGGGGCCTTGAACCATCAAGAGCTACCTTCCCTATATAACATAATTTGTTAATATTGTATAAAAGGTTAATGCAAAAATCTAAGCAGCCCAATGGAACAGGTGCACTAGTTCTTATTAGTTCACTTAGCACTAGATGTATCTAGGCTCTTTCTGGAAATTAGCTTTCAGAAACATTTTTCATCTTAATGGACTTCTACAAAGCTGTCAGCTGGATACTCAACAACACAAAAGATAAAAATAGCTTGGTCACTAAAAATAGCAAATTCACGACTTTATTTATACAACAGACCAATAAAAATACAACCACAGCAACTAGTCTTTCATCCTCATATACCTTTGACCACAAAAATTGAAGTGATTTTTATTCATATCTATTTTGGAGCAATGGTACTAGATCAGCTGAGATTCTAAGCAAATAACCTTTATTTTTCCATGAAAGAGCGGTTTCAAAACTGCACGATGCCAAGAGAAGAACTGACATTAACTCCAGACCCTAATACATCATAGGGAAATAAAACGATACATCAGCTACAGCATGCCAAGCAAGTTTAAGAAATATTTCATCTTCTGAATGCACTGTTCATTTAAAAACTTGATGGAGGTTATTTAGCCCATTTAAAAATAAGGACATTTTAAGAAATGACAGGTCACCTAATTGTCTCAACTTTAAGCCACATTTTTCTGTCACCAATTTCTGTTTTTGTTTTCACATGCAATTGTTAGCTTTGCCTCATTTGCAACTCAAAATAGTCATTCAATTCTGGCCTTGTTCTTCCGACCTCTCTCTCATACTCTCCTGACGCTTCTGCCCCATCTTCCTCTTTCATGTCTCCATGCTCTTGTAGACCCTCTTCCCATATAATCTTCTTTAGGTGCTACAGGCCTTGTCTTTTGCAACAGTGCTTTATTATAGCACCATGAAAAGTTGCATCAGCATGCAGCTTTACTGCCGTAAGTGAACACTTTGCTATGCAATTAGTGAACTGTGCCAAACAGATGCTAGCCCTTGCCCTGAAAAACGAGCGATATAAAGGCTCAAGCATTGATAATAGTCACTTTAAAATTATTATGGACCATTGGTCCTTATGGTTTCCAAATAAACACTCAATGAAGTGAATGGAAGGCCATTGACTCCAATGGAAGTTTAATCTGTCACAAAGGGTGAAAACCTGAAGCCTTCATTGAACAAAGTGTTAGAGTTCTTAAGAGAGAATCTAAATCAGAGTCTATTAACATCCTTCTTTAAAGACTAGCCACATTTTCACATCATGTAGACACAAATCAAGACAAAAAACAAATATATTCAGAATAAAACTGCAAGAGATTTTACAGAGAAGGAGGAAAGGGATGCATAAGGTGAAAAGATATCCCAAAATATTTTCCATACTAATAATAGACACTAATAATTCACCAAGACCATTATTCTGACATTTCTTTCAGTTTTAGTTTGTTAGGCTCACTCATATTTGTGACAGACAAATCCATCCATTTCTCTTACTAAATATTGTGATTATATTTCTGTGTGGCAATATCCCATTCTATTTCCATTAATATGGAAGACCTTACAATATTCAGCAGAACCTTGCTAGCTTTCCCTTTGCTATGCCACACACCTCAGATTTAATACTGAGCTGTAGTGAGCTCTCACTTTACAAAGACTTCAATGCTTTTACAAAACATACCACAGAACATTTACCACTATATAGAAACACTTGTCAATGCCTTGATCTTTCTTCTTTTGAAATAAATTCTACATATCCCTTTAGCTTTAAGGGAATTCAGACCTTAACATATATATTGTAATGTTTCAGTCTTGCACTTTTAAAAGTTGTGTTTCTTTATTCACCCACTAATCTGCAAAATCAGTAATGTGCAGTGGATCTCCCAGACATTAGTAGAAATAAGCAAGATTCTACTGTACTTAAATTATATTTTGAAATTAGAAGAATATCCAACCCATGTCACTACCTTCAACCACTGGCAATGCTCAGCATATAAAGTTTCCACTGAAAAAAGAGTTTTCTTTTCAGCTCCATCCAATTTAGAGACAAAGGAAATCTAGTAATCTTTAAAACAGCTATATTTTCCAATAATGGCCATATAAGATACAGGACTTGCTGCAAACAGTAGCAGTAAAAAGGAGAACTTGGAGGAAATAAAATTGATTTGGTTCTGAAGGTCTTTTCCAGTTAAAAGGGTGTGTATATGTTAACCACAAAAATTGATGGCATTACTCCCTTAAAAAACAACAACATACAATAAAGCTTGCCTCAAGCAACCACCCAAAGGACTAGCTAGCCGAGATCTTTAGCTAAAATTGTATTAGGAAACTTGGGGAAGACTTTAAGAAGTTACTTAAGAGAGTCAGAGATTTTCCTTAATGAAGGTGGAATCCTTAGTGGAAGACACTGTATTTTCTGCAATCTCAGTTCCATGATGCTGCAGTTCTAAGGTCAGTAATTTACAGTAACAGTGACATAACCAGTTTTCTATGGGATGAATGGTCTAAAAATCTAACATAAAATGCTTCATAATCAGACACAGTTGAGAAGTATGATCAAGAGAATTACAGATTCATGAGTACTATTTTTGTAACATACCTACTAAATTATAGGCTGTTTCCCATAATAGGAACTACATTACTAGCATCCCCCACCCAGTGCCATATGGGAAATGTAGTCTCTATACCACCACAACATATGAAGATCATCCCCAGCCACATACCTATGAGGCACGTTTTCCTAACTTCTATTGCGACACAGTAGGACTGCTAAATCATGACTTACAACATGATCAAAAATATCACAGTATTTTGTAATACAAACCTGAACAACAACAACAGCAGCAGCAGCCACCTTGTTCTACAAGCTGGTCACCAAGTATGGCACAGAATAAAAGCCATTTCTCCCTACTACCACTACATCCTAACCATAGAGAGTAAGTCTACAATTAACCTAGTAGTAAACCAGCTGAATATGATGCCCTGAACAATGATGTTGCAGCTGATCTGATCAGTCATTGTTTACAATATAGGTCCCTATGAAAATGTTTTTAAGGGAAGAGGTAGGAAGAGAATGTAGGTTTGAAGTTGTACATGAAGTGGACACTCTGGCAGCTGGAGGTTACTAGAAGCAGGAAAACTCCTATATTCAGATCAGCAAAACTTCAGAAGTAATCTAATCTTTCTCTAAAATATAAACGCAACAGCAGATCCTGAGAGTACAACGGGTTCCATTTAAAAAGAAGAAACAGAAGCAGTTTGCAAATTATTTGCCCCACTTATTGCCCACCACAAGAAACAAACCTACAACTTTAACTGGAAGAATAAGAGAGAAGGAAAAAATTAAAGGAATTGAAGCCAGCCACAGAAAACAGGTTGACCTGTTCTAACATGAGCTAACCTGAGTTCTTCATACAACTGCGAAAAAAAGAAACCCTGTTAAATATGAAACCACACATACACCTCAACTGTCTCAAGTATTGACAAAGGGAAGACTCTTGAATGAGATTTTAAATGTCTCGTTCAAAAACAAGATAAAAATCCCAAGAGTGAGATTTTTTAAAAAAAATCCTAAAAATTAACCCAAAATGAAGAAGTCATGCCATAAATTAACAGGACTTGGCAGATACAAACATACAAATAAACAATTAACCAGAAGAAAAAGAATTCAACCTCCACCCTCAGACAAGATAATTACAAGCCAGAAAAACCATGCTGAGGTGCTACAAAGAGAGTCAAGTGAAAAAACACACAAACACTTGACAGAGGAAAAGTCACATTATTGTACTTTTCTTAATCAAAGTTTTCCCTTTGGATCAGCAAGACTTACATGAACATCCCCAGAACAAGTGCCCCCTCCTCCTTCTCCAAATCAGAAAAATGAATAGCTTTACCCAGTATCCCAGGTGTAACCCTAGAGTTCAAAATACCCTCTTAATCCCATCCTCCTCTCCTAAAGAGCACCAGGTACCCCTCAGATCCACTCTAATGCCAAGACTCCGTTCTTCAACTTATCCTTCTCCCTCCCAGTATCCAGCCTTTTCCCCCGCCCCAAGACCCCCCAAACTCACCTCATCAGCGCTCAGCTCCTCCATCGCTTTCCTCTTAATGGTGAAAGTAGTTTGGGGGCTCTTTGCTTCTCTAGGGGATGGGAGCTTCGGGGGAATTCGGTCCTGCTGCCTCTTGCCCCAGGGGTATCTCAGAATTGCATAGTCAGAGGTGAAGCACAACAACACAGAATGCACCCTCTCTCTGCTTGCCAGTCAGGCTAGAAGCAGCAATCCCCTCCGCCAACTGCAGCTCCAGGTCCTCTCAGTGGCTGCCGCCTCCCTGTGCCCCAGCTGCAACGGCTGCACCCTGCCCCAGCTCCAGGCACCTCCTATGCCCCAGCTCTTGCTCCCCGTTCTCCTGTGCCCTAGCTCAGATGCCCTCAGCTCCTGCTCCCGCCCCCCCTTCTCCAGGTGCCTTCTTCCCTTGTTGCCCCCAGCTCCTGCTGCCCCCAGTACTGCAGGAAGGGCGACACCAGTGCCTGCCTCAGCCCTGCCCGCTCAGTGCCCCGCCCGGCTGCCCCCTCGGCCGCTGCCCCTGCCCCTGCCCCACACAGAGATTATTCATCAAAACAAGAAGGCACGGCGGCCATCTTGGGGAGAGATCACGTGAGCCCGCCCGGCTGCTCCGACTGAGCTGAGCACGCCGTGCCCCGCTCCGAGGCGGCCAATAGCAGGAGGAGGAGGCGGCTGCGGCCACGGCCGCTCAGGGTGGGGGGAGCGCTCCAGCCGCGGGCACGGCGAGGGGAGGGCCCGGCCGCTGCGCCATAGCAACAGGGGCGGGGCAGTAGGGGGCGGGAAATGGGAGAAACCGGCATGAGGGCGGGGGGAGAGGGACACAGCCGGGGGTGGGTTGGGTTGAGATGGGATATGATGGAGACAGAAGGGGAAAGGTGGGATGGAAGGTGGGGAGGGAGGAGATGGAAGGTGGGAGTGGTGGGGTGTTGACAGGGAANACGGGGAAGGGGGAGAGATGGGGTAGAAGAGGTGGGGAGGAAGGAGATGGAAGGGGAAGAGGTTAGGTGAGAGGTGGGGAGGATGGAGATGGAAGGTGGGAGTAGGGTGGGAGAGATGGGGTGGGTGGAGATGGAAGGGGGAGAGGTGGGAAGGAGGGAGGATAGAGACGGAAGAGGGAGAGGTGGGGTGGGAGAGGTGGGGAGGATGGAGATGGAAGGGGGAGAGATGGGGGTGGACAGGGAAGTGGGAGAGATGGGGTAGAAGAGGTGGGGAGGAAGGAGATGGAAGGGGAAGAAGTTAGGTGAAAGGTGGGGAGGATGGAGATGGAAGGTGGGAGTAGGGTGGGAGAGATGGGGTGGGTGGAGATGGAAGGGGGAGAGGTGGGAAGGAGGGAGGATAGAGACGGAAGAGGGAGAGGTGGGGTGGGAGAGGTGGGGAGGATGGAGATGGAAGGGGGAGAGATGGGGGTGGACGGGGAAGGGGGAGAGATGGGGTAGAAGAGGTGGGGAGGAAGGAGATGGAAGGGGAAGAGGTTAGGTGAGAGGTGGGGAGGATGGAGACGGAAGGCGGGAGTAAGGTGGAAAAGGTGGGTGGGTGGAGATGGAAGGAGGGAGGATGGAAAGGGGAAAGGTGAGGTGAGAGGTGGGGAGGATGGAGACGGAAGGCAGGAGTAGGGTGGAAGAGGTGGTGGAGATGGAAGGGGGAGAGTTGGGAGAGGTGGGGAGGATAGAGATGGAAGGGGGAGAGTGGGGATGGAAAGGGGAGAGGAAGGAAAGGTGCAAGAGAAAGAAGTGTGAAAGAAGGAAACGAGAAGCAAAGAGGTCTGAAGAATTCCTGATATGTCTGCAATTGGAAGTAACAAGTATGAGAGACTCAAGCTTTTATTTAAGGGAGGGAGGGAGGCGGAGAGTTTCCCTTTGACTTTTGTTTAACTTGTGACAGAACAATGTTACTGTCATTGTAACAGGAATTGTTTGTAGGTGGTGAGGTAAGTTCTCCAAACCGCTGAAGTGCTTGTTCCCTGACTCTAAACATTCAATAACTTCCAAAACCCAGGCAACATTTCACACCCTTCCCTATTTTGGGTGACCTGCTGTGTCAGTTGCTGAATACATATTTCCTGTGACAGTAACCACTGGTGTCATGTTAAATTTACCTTGGTCTGCAGCAGTTTTGCTGCGTTTGTGTGGCTTTCCCTCCAGCCCTTGTGTTTATCAGAAAAATTCCCATTCCTTATGGGGGTCAATAAAACTATGCTACAACCTCACTAGAAGCAAATCTGTTTCACTAATGGCATGCGTCTGATTTCAGCATGGTCAGATCTTGTGGGGTGCAAGTCCAGTGCTTGGAAAAATCAATGGAAGTTTTGCCATTGACTTCTTGAGAGCAGGCCCTCATACCTCAGTGTAAGGTAACAGTGGGCAATAGCATTCAGGTTAATCTGTCAGCAATAAGTGTTACTACCATGCCATAGTCAGGTTTCCAGAGTTTGTATGAAGGCCTTTCAACCATTTATTGCTAGTTAAATGGACCCCCACTTATCTAGACTGCTTTATGGTGTGAACAAAAGGATTAAATATTGCTCACTTTCTGTTCCATTATCTCAGTGTTTTTCTATTAACTAATTATATAAGTCTTATGACACCCCAGTTGGGTAGGTGAATTATCCCCATTGTACAGAGGGGGGAAACTAAGGCACAGATAGGTGAAGCGACTTGTCCTCAATCATGCAGCGAATTAATAGTGGAGCCAGAATAGAACCCTTGCTCAAACTTCTGAGGAAAAGTAATGGGGCAGATACAGTCTTTAGAGGCCCCTTAGCCATGATGCATTCTAACCCAGAGTTGCTCCAAAGAGACGGTCATGTTGAGCCAAACAATAGTATTGGTCTCTTGGGGTTAAATCCCAGCAGGGGTTTCCACAGCGCATCTGAGAGGGCCTCCCACAGTTGCGGTATCAGGTGCAGTTGAGCTAACTTAGGCTCAGAACCTTAAATGGGACTGGGTCTCTTTTATGAGAGAAAAGAAAAAAGGGATTGCTGTCTAAAAACCAGGATAGAGTGGCAGAAAATTTGTTTTGTTTATGTATGGCTTATTTTGGAGTTTACAGATTTAAACTGCATAAAGAGAATGTGAACAGGGTCTTGTGATTTATAAGTTTTTGATTGCATAAAAAATGTAAAATAAACTTGAAACCCTGGTGAGGGTTTTTCCTCTGCTTTATGTGAAATGCCTGCAAAGTTTCTATTGAATAGCATGGATCATGGTCTTGCCATGTCTATGCAGTGTCTCTTTTATATGAAATCAAAATAATCCCCATTCTATGGCCACTAACCATTCTGTCTGGGATTCTTCTTTAGAGGCATACCCAGGACCGCCGCCGGGGGAGGGGGGGGAGAAAGGGGGCAATTGCCCAGGGGCCCGGGCAATTTAAAAGGGCCAGGGGGGCCACCAGCCACCACCACTGCCGCTGGCAGCGCAGCAGAGCTAAGGTAGGCTTCCTGCCCACCCTCACTCCATGCCGCCCCCAGAAGCACCCAGAACGGCCCTATGGCCCCTGGGGGAGGGCAGGGGGTCTCCGCGCACTACCCCCGCCCCAAGCGCCAACTCTGCAGCTCCGATTGACCAGGAACTGCGGCCAATGGGAACTGTGGAGGTGGTGCCTGCAGGCAGCAGCATGCAGAGACCCTCTGGGGCCCCCCACCTAGGAGCCGCTGCCAGAGGGATGTGCCAGTCGCTTTTGGGAGCCGCCCGAGGTAAGCACCGCAACCCCATACCCCATCCTGCACCCCCTCCAGCCTAGAGCCCGCACCCCGCACCCAAACTCCCTCTCAGAGCCCGACTCCTCACCCCCAAATTCCCTCCCAGAGCCCAACTCCTCACCCCCTCCCGCACCCAAACTCCCTCCCAGAACCCGCACTCCCTCCCACACCCAAACTTCCTTCCAGAGCCCAACCCCTCACCCTCTCCCACACCCAAACTCCCCCCCCCCCCCCCCCCCCCCCCCCCCCCCCCCCCCCCCCCCCCCCCCCCCCCCC
>QXTE01000014.1:10878152-10889065 GCA_003942145.1 Platysternon megacephalum | reverse complement strand
CCCCCCCCCCCCCCCCCCAGAGCCTGCACCTCGCACCCCCTCACGCACCCCAACCCCCTGTCCCAGCCTGGTGAAAGTGAGTGACGGTGGAGGAGAGTGAGCGACAGAGGGAGGGGGGACGGAGTGAGCAGGGAGCGGGGCCTCGGAGAACGGGTGGGGCAGGGGCAGAGTCTCAGGGAAGTGGGGGGGGCAAGAGTCTTTGGATTTGCGCAATTAGACAGTTGGCAACCCTACCAGGCAGGCATATGGAAGCCCTAGCCATGCTGGAAGAGCATGCCCAGCAGCGCAGCTGGCAGCTCGCTGGGCACCAGCCAGCACAGGCGCAGCACCGCCCAAATGTCAGGTAGACTGCATCCACACGGGCACGGATTGTGCATGCATGGGGGCCCATTGACTGTTCTGCCCTGGGGCCCGAAATTGCTGTTGGTGGGCCTGGCCATACCATTAACGTACTTCTAGCTTTCTGATAAGTGGCCTTTGTTTCAAATTAACATATCAGTGAGTTATATGTATAGGCACACATTGATATTAAAATTATATAGTATTTAAATTTGAGATGTTTTACAAACATATAGTAAAAGATATATATGCACACAATCATCTCCACCTCTACCTTGTAATATTGCTGGAAACAGCAATCCCCATCTGTCAAGGGGCCCTGAGTTGTTTCCTAGTAATCCCCTTTCAGTTTTCCTTCTTAAATATGGGCTAGTCTACACTACAAGTGCTACATCAGTGCAGCTGCGCCACTGTAGCACATCTGGTGAAGACGCTCTATGCCAATGGCAGAGAGTTCTCCCATGAGCATAATAAATCCACCTCCGTGAAAGGCAGTAGCTATATGGGCGGGAGAAGCTGTGTCATAGAGCTGTCCACACCGGCGCTTGTCAGTGTAACTTATGTCGCTCAGGGGGATGGCTTATTCACATCCCTGAGCGACCTAAGTTAAACTGAAGTAAGTTGTAATGTAGACCTGGCCTGAATAGACCTTTCAGTGGCTGTCCCTGATCTTTTTCCCTTGTGTAAGACTAAAAATTTACATATTCTCATCTACTTGTAGCTAGTCTCTCCATTCAGTCCTTTAATGGGGCTTTTAATATCACCATAGAAGACATCCCCATTTTTCCCAATCTTTTTTATTTTTCCTGGCTTCGTATTTGAATAATCATGCATTATAATGAGAAGAAATCACTCAAGGTCTGTCTCTGCACTGGGAGGCTGTGTGTTCATTTTCAGCTCTATAGCTAAGATCAATCATTACTTTCCTAATCTATTTGGGTGGAAAAGAGGATTTAAAAAAAAAGAAAGAAAGAAAGAAACCCAGCTCTTTTTGAAGAGGACAGAAGACAGGGAGTTTGTATCTTTGTGCTGACATTGTCTGCAGGTTGAACAGTCACTGTTACCAAGGCTCTTAATAGAAAGCTGCTTGTAGCAGCCTAGCCTGAGTCAACTGATGACAGAAGCTTATAAAAGGAGGACAACAGGAACCTCCTGAGACAAAAGCAAGTTGGGCTACAGGGACATAACATAGAATTTAGCAAGAGTGTATATTACATGAGCACTCTACATACATTTTAAAACAATAAAAAGTTGCTGAAAATTGAAAGAAGGCCTAGAATTTTTTTCAGATATCATGCCATACCAATGCTGCACCTGCAGTCCAATTCCATCATTCCCTAACTAGACTTATTCTAAGAATGTTTAAGAAAAGTGTTTCTCCATGGAAACTGCTTTCTTTAGGAAATGCCTAGATCATCTTTTAAGAGCCACCACTGACAACCTGAAGACTAAACTCAGGAAGCCAGTCACGGACTGCGTTATGGCAAAGCTACAGCTGGATCTCAGTCTCTAGTCTTTATGTATATAATCTGATTAGCTACTACATCATCATAATATCTAAGTGACATTTATTATCTTAATAACTTTATTATATAGATTGACATACCTTCTAGAGTTGGAACTTGCTTTTGCTATCCAGGGCTCTTAGTGGTTATGTTCAAGAGTGTATTATTAACTATGGTAGGAAAAGGGATGATGTATGCCCGTGTAAGTCGAGTGCTAATGCCCAATAGTGTAATACCAGGGGTTACCTTGAAATAGAGAACCTTACAGTTGTAAGGTTGGGTCTGTAACTCAATGACTATGTTGTATTATATCTCCTTCAGAATTGATTTATTGGTCTTTATTCAGCATTTATTTTTTTTAGAAAGGAATATCTATTTATTGCAGTGGGTCTCAAACTTTTTTACTGGCGACCCCTTTCACACAGCAAGCCTCTGAGTGCGACACCCCCCCCCCCCAATAAATTAAACACACTTTTTTATCTATTTAACACCATTATAAATGCTGAAGGCAAGCAGGGCTTGGGGTGGAGGTTGACAGCTCACGACTCCCCATGTAATAACCTCGGGACCCCCTGAGGGGTCCTGACCCCCAGTTTGAGAACCTCTGATTTATTGTATTTTCTGCTGCCCTTTTTGTGGGATCTTCATGTAGTTATTGGTCATGGATGCTGCTTAATCCTATATCCTCTTTTCTCCTTTGGATTCTGTTTTTCATGCTGCCTTTTGTATTTTTCCTCCAGGAAAAATCTTAATCTTTCAAATGTTCCTTTTAGGGATGTTTTCTTGAAGAACTGCAGTCAGACCTCTAGTTGTTTTACCTGATTTCACTTGACAGTTTGTTCATATGCTGGTCTGTAAGGCTACCTCAATGTTAGCAACATTTTACATAATAGTATGTAAAGCATGTCGGAAAATAAGTAAGGGGCAATGGATTACCCCATCTCTGCACAAATTTAACATTGCTGGTTGTACTTCTGAGAGCTGTTTTTGAAGACATACAGTAAGAATTAACCCAAAAGACACTCCTAAAAATGGCAGGGAAAAAAGTTACCTGTTCTTCTTTGGTTTGCTTGTATTAATATCACTTGAAGCAAACTGAGTCCAGTGAAGAAGACTTTCTACAGTTCTGTATGCCATGCTCAACATTGCTTCCTTTCTGCACATCCTCATCCTAGGAAGGGTTTACAAAGCTTATGAACCCTAAGTGAAGTGTTAAATTACTGTCCCTTTGTTTTTAGATGGTCTGTATTCATTGCAAGCTCTGATGGGCGGGGACCTTATCTTCACATATCCGTAATGTGATTGGTGTATGTGGAAATCATACAGTGGTCAGATACGGCACTGGCTTAGAAGCTGTCTCTGTCTTGGGCTGTTGTGAAAATTTTGTATCCGCTTTGCAATTATTTTTGAATGACTACTGCAAAAAGAGAAAAATTTCATCACAAAAATGGCAGTCGGAAAATCTAAATGATCTACAGTGCCTACAAAAGAGACTTTTCTAATATTTTCACAATGGAGAGATGGTAAATAGATTGTTTACTGCGACCTGTGCTGTTCAACATATTCATAAATGATCTGGAACAGAGGGTGAACAGTGAGGTGGCAAAATTTGCAGACTCTACAAAATTACTCAAAATAGTTAAATCCAAAGCTGACTGCAAAGAGTTACAAAGGGATCTCACAAAACTGGGTGACAAAATGGCAGATGAAATTCAGTGCTGATAAGTGCAAAGTAATACACATTGGACAAAATAATCTCAACTATACATACAAAATGATGGGTTCTAAATTAGCTGTTACAACTCAAGAAAGAGATTGTGGATAGTTCTCTGAAAATATTTGCTCAATGTCCAGCGGCAGTCAAAAAAGCTAACAATGTTAGGAACCATTAGGAAAGGAATACATAAAACAGAAAATATCATCGTGCCATTATATAAACCCATAGTACCCCCACAGCTTGAATAGTGCGTGCAGTTCTGGTTGCCCCATCTTAAAAAAGTATATTAGAATCAGTAAAGGCACAGAGAGGGCAACAAAAATGATTAAGGGCATGGAACAAATACAGTATGAGGAGAGATGAAAAAGATTGGGACTGTTCAGCTTAAAAAAGAGATGACTAAAGGGGGATATGATAGAGGTCTATAAAATAATGAATTGTGTGGAGAAAGTGAATAAGTGTTATTTACCCCTTCACATAACACAAGAACAGGAATCACCTAATGATATCAATAGGCAGCAGATTTAAAACAAACATAAGTACTTCTTCACACAATGCACCGTCAACCTGAGGAACTCATTTACAGGGGATGTTGTGAAGGCCATAAATATAACTAGGTTCAAAAGAAAATTAGAGAAGTTAATGGAAGATAGGTCCATCAATGGTTGTTAGCCAAGATAGTCAGGGATGCAACCCCATGCTCTGGGTGGCCCTCAAATTGTCAGAAACATCTGGCACTGTCCTTCGTCAGAGACAGGATATTGGGCTAGATGGACTTGGGATTTTTCTCCTGTCCTTGGCTCCTAGAGCTCAACAACACACCTCTCCCATTGCAAAGAAAACATGCAGGAACAGTGTAGACTAGTTTATAGTGTCCTAATTTATTTACAGTTTATCTCTTTCCTAGTCTGAGAGTAAATCTATTTCCTTTCTCTTTTCACACAGTGTCTCAAGCCGCTGAATGTTGTATCTAACGGCTCTTCAGTCAGCTGGCATGTTGCTGAAAAAGTACAATCTGGTTAGGCAGTTCTGTTTTTGTTGCTAATCAATAATTTCCTGATGTCTAGGATGTGCACATGAGAGCTCTCAATCCTCTCATGAGTATCCCAGTTTGAGCTTCTGCACAGCAGCATATATCTGATTGCAACACTGGCTAAATAACATTTCTAAGTGAGCCTGTAGTAATGGGAGCGCCCCTAGCTGTCCTGGATGAGGGCTCTTTGGTATATTCAATAGTAACAGCTTCCCAACAATGGTGCTTCACCGCACAAGGCCTGATTCTGCCAATATGAACTTTCTGATAGTAGTACTTTGCCACCTGGGAATCTTATGGGGGTGAGGAGGTCTGTGCACCAAAAATATTCTCAAGAATGCAATATCAGAATCCTCTTACATAATAATGACTTTGAAGCTGACAGTTTGTGGGGTTTATTATTAGTACTGTGTTGCTTTAAAAAAAAATCCTAATGCAAACTAAAGCCTTTTGAGGAAGATTCCGCATGTTGCAAAGATGCCACCTAGTGGAGTAGGGAATCCAGGGTGACTTGCAACCTCTTATTTCCCTTCGTATGAGTTGCTTAATGGATGTGACAGAGCTAGTTCACTACTTTGAAGTTTAACCCACACTGAATTAGGGTAATGGCGACTTATCTTGACTTTGAATCAGTGTCTTTTTTTAATCAAATTAA
Source organism: Platysternon megacephalum (assembly GCA_003942145.1). Taxonomy (NCBI): domain Eukaryota; kingdom Metazoa; phylum Chordata; order Testudines; family Platysternidae; genus Platysternon; species Platysternon megacephalum. The sequence goes on along the minus strand of QXTE01000014.1, from coordinate 10,883,816 downwards.
AGCACTTGTAGCTCAGCAAGAGGAAGGTGTATCAGGTTTTGTCAGCTACATGGCAGGATTTTTATTATACTTGTTTTTCCGCTTGAGTGAGAGGTTTAGGCAGATCCTTTAGGGAAAACAAATGTACACTAAAGCTAATCACAACCTAACTAAAATGGGAAGGAGAGTTTTATCTCATGTATCCAACACTATCAATAAAATCTCAGACTTCCTCCCACTCTATGCTGCATCAGTTGACTAATTTTGCTGTCTTTACCACATATTGAATAGTAGTGCTCTTTTCCTTGTGTTGATTGCCAGTTGAAAAGGACCGTCCTCAACAAGAAACAATTCCATGTAATTGTGTCTGTTTCAAACTACATCATACACACTGTAACAAACTTTTATTGTGTCTGTCACTGTGAAAAGGAAAATCTGAAGGTCTTCAAGAAAAGTTTTGCCCACCACTCTGGCACACTCAAAGTATAGATATTTGAAAAGGTGACCAAGAAAATGGTTTTGTACCATGTATGTTCTCTCTCAAGGATGCCAGATCCTAAATGTGCTGATTTTTATATGTAAACAATGTTTTTTTCTATCTACCCTCCTCAACTTAGAGTGATAGTTCTTTTCTGCTCATGTGGCAGCACAAGTAATAAGAACTCTACCAACTAAATTATGTCTGAAGTGATGCCTCTGCAACCCATTTTTCCTAGTCCATCTGTAACCTAGGAAACAAGTTAGCCCTCCACTTATGATTTAGTTAACAAATTCTGTTGATACATAAGCCAGAACACAGTCAAGTTTACTCTGCAGTAGCTGTTCTGTCTCTGTGCTACTAAAAGAAAGTATTTTGTTAATAGAGTGAGCTAAGACACGTGATGTGTCTGAAAACACATCAGGAGCAGATCTGTTGAGTAAGAAAATGTCAAGTACAGTTCTAGCCTGAAAACTATCACTTTCAATTACTTTGCAAGCTGAAAACAGTTCGGATGTTTGTTGGACCCCTCTTCATAATAGCCATCAAAGTAGCTCACCTATTGTAAAAATCCTTTTCCAGTACCACCATTTGGAGAATGGAGAAACTATAGTGCAAATATAGAATTTAACTCCCTGGACTGTAGGTTAGTTTAGTCTAAAGCTCCTTGTTCAGAGTTCTTAATCATGCCAATCAAATAATCAGCTCCCTTGTAGAAAGATTGGGGTCTTTGGATAGGTCTGGATTCAGACAGGACGTCTTTAGTATTTGAGTCAATAAAGTAATATAAGCAGAAATCCAGTGCAATATATGCTGTTGCTGTGTTACTTGTAATTATGTACACCCACCATTAGCTAGTTAAATATTTACTAGGGCTGTCAAGCAATTAACACTATTGATGATTAATCATGCAATTAAACAATAGAATACCATTTATTTAAACATTTTTGGATGTTTTCTACATTTTCAAATATATTAATTTTGATTACAACACAGAATACAAAGTGTACAGTGCTCACTTTATATTTATTTTTGATTACAAGTATTTGCACTGTAAAACTCCAAAAGATAGTATTTTTCACTTCACCCAATACAAGTACTGTAGTGCAATCTCTTGATCATGAAAGTTGAACTTACAAATTCAGAATTATGTACAAAAAAAACTGCATTCAAAAAATAAAGCGCTGTAAAATTTTAGAGCCTGCAAGTCCACTCAGTCCTACTTCTTGTTCAGCCAATCCCTCAGACAAACAAGTTTGTCTACATTTGCAGGAGATAACGCTGCCTGCTTCTTGTTTAAAATGTCACCTGAAAGTGAACAGGCATTCTCATGGCACTATTGTAGCTAGCGTCACTAGATATTTACGTACCAGATGCGCTAAAGATTCATATGTCCCTTCATGCTTCAACCACCCTTCCAGGGGACATGCATCCAGGCTGATGATGGGTTCTGCTCAGCTGCGGCTCCAGGCACCAGTGCTTCAAGTGCGTGCCTGGGGCAGCAAGCCGTGGGGGGCGCCCTGCCAGTCCCTGTGAGGGTGGCAGTCAGGCAGCCTTCAACAGCTTGCCTGCGGGAGGTCCGCCGGTCCTGTGGATTCAGCGGCGGGTACGCCGAAGCCGTGGGACCTCCCGCAGGGATGCCGCTAAAGGCAGCCTGCCTGCCGTGCTTGGGGCGGCAAAAAAGCTAGAGCCACCCCTGGTTCTGCTCGATAATCCAAAACAGTGCGGCCTGATGCATGTTCATTTTCATTATCTGAATCAGATGCCACCAGAAGGTTGATTTTCATTTTTGGTGGTTTGGGTTCTGTAATTTCCACATTGCTCTTTTAGGACTTCTGAAAGCATGCTTCACACTTCGTCCCTGTCAGATTTTGGAAAGCACTTCAGATTCTTAAACCTTGGGTCAAGCACTGTACCTATCTTTAGAAATCTCACATTAGTACCTTCTTTGCGTTGTGTCAAATCTGCAGCGCATGTGTTCTTAAAATGAAGACCATGTGTTGGTCATCATCTGAGACTGCTATAACATGAAATAGTGTGGATAAAACAGAGCAGGGAACATTGAACTCCTTGGGGGAGAATTGCATCACTTTTTTTTTTTTTTTTTTTTTTTAAATTAAAAACCAAGCATCATCAACATGGAAGCATGTCCTCTGGAATGGTGGCCAAAGCATGAAAGGGCATACTAATGTTTAGTATATCTGGCATGTAAATACCTTGCAATGCCAGCTACAAAAGTGCCACCATGCAAATGCCTGTTCTCACTGTTTGGTGACATTGTAAATAAGAAGAGGATAACATTATCTCCTGTAAATTTAAACAAACTTGTTTCTTAGTGATTGGCTGTAAAAGAAGTAGGACTGAGGACTTGTAGGCTTTGAAGTTTTACATTGTTTTGTTTGAGTGCAGTTGTGACAATCTATATTTTTAAGTTGCGCTTAAACAAAAATTGCACTACAGTACTTGTATGAGGTGAATTAAAAATGCTATTTCTTTTATCAGTTACAGTGCAAATATTTAATCAAAAAGACACTGATTTCAATTAACAGAATACAATATGAAAAAGAAAAACCAAAATAGTCAATACATTTCAATTGTTATTCTATTGTTTAACAGTGATTAATTTTTAAATTAATTGAGTTAACTGCAATCAACAGCCCAAATATTTACTTTAATCTTACATCTTCTACATTAGTCAACTAGAACTAATACTCTTAAAATACTTATTCCTAATTCAGTTGCCATGTAGTCTGTGGCTATAAAATCCATCCCATCCCAGGGCAGCAGAATTTATGCTCTTGAAAATTATGTCTAACCTTAGTGGTTGTAAGGGCAACCCTTCAGGAACTGACTAATCTGTGCTGTATTTTCAACCTCAGTCTACCACTCATGTCTCCCCAGGAGGCAAACACCCCCACTGGTCTTCCTAATTGCCAAAACCTGCAGCTTTCCATTTAAAACAAAAAAAAACAAAAAACAAAAAAAAACCAAAAAAAAAAAAAAAAAAAAAACCACAAACCACACACAAACCACCAACACACAAGCTATGTAATGGTGTTTTCAGTATAACAAATTCAATATGGTAATTCTACTCCTGCAGTTGAATACCACCAATCTGATATAAGTTTACTGGACTGATTGCATTGATTTGAACATGAAAGTGTTGTGATCCTCCTTTTAAAAATTTGCATTTAGGGATGCTGCACAAACCCTGCAGTCCTGAAAGGTTAACTAAAGCTTTGAGCTTTACCACAGCTATTGTTGTTTCCCGTATTCAAATGAGATTTCAGAGTCCTGAATAGCTGTTAACACTACCTGCAACAAGTGATTAAGGCAATTCCTCCTGCCATAGACTTATTATTAGCTGAATAAGTTATTTCATGACATCACAATTGTTGAGTGTGTCAGAGGAGGAAAGAGTTTGTTCTTTAGCCTATTTTTAATAGGCAAGACAGACACTAGAGTAAAGGAGCTTAAGTATTATAGCATCAATGTTGTAGGAGGTCCACGTGTTCCTGAAGAGTGCAAGTTGTAGTAAGATTAGCTTTGCGTTTTAGCTGTTATCTAGAAACTAATATTTAAAAACTATTAGTGTCTAAGAATACCTGAAAGACAAATCACCTGCTGTCACTACCACATGATGCAAGCTCACTTTTTGTTGAGCAAGTCAAAGGGGAGGTTTGTCATCCCCCAGGGAAAGGGGGGGGGGGGGGGAAAATCATGTGCTGAGTTTGTTTAAATAAAGAGTCTCTGCTGCTTTTGAGGAGAAGGTGGATGAAGTAATTTATTGGACCAAATACTGACTAAAGAGATTCTGATGTCTTGGACCAACACAGCAAGTCAAAAGTAGTAGTTAGTTCATTTGGATTCTATGAATCATTGTCTCAACTGGAAGGGTGCAATTGAGAGCCTCCATGAATAGGCTATTGAGTTAAAACCTTAAAGAGAATGAGATCCTATGTTACCCATATGAAGGTATGCTAATCCAGACATGGATCTTCATCACTATAAGGACAGCTAGTAAGTAAAAGTGGAACCTAGTCCACTTCCCTCCATGTCAGTAGTTTATCAAGACACTAAGTCTTTAGTGATGTCTTCAATATTCTATTCTGAAGGATGTTTGAGTAGCCAAAATGATGATTACTTTAGTCTACCACTCTTGCATACCATTAAGTAGTTTTGTTCCTTTCAGGTCATCATTACACTCCTCAAAAAGGAGGTTGAAGTACTTCTAGAGACTTAACTGAAATGGCTGCCTCAAGTACATCAGCTGTTATCTGGACCCTCTGCACTGCCGTAAGTGGTATAAGGCCATGGAAATTAGGCCTTCCCAGTATCATAACTGGTGATTTGATATTATCTTGACCTTTTGAATTCATAGGAGACTCTTCTAGATGGCAGTGGGGATGCTAACATCGTTCTGAGGGTTAGATGGGGCTTGAGTTACCTGACAGTCTCCCTTTTACACCCCCAAATGACAGCAGTACAAGTCAGACAGGATTGTTTTCAAGTGTTTATTAACAAGAGCAGAACTGCAACACTAGTGCAAGCAGTTACATCTTCTCCTGATCAGAATACATACTGAGCAAGTACACACAAAAAAAGAAAAGAAAAGACATGCCTGATCAAGAGATGCTTAGTGTTGAACATGGGTTTCTACATGACATCTGCAGGTCATAAAGAAATAAGTTCCATGAGGTCTGCTCTGTACAGACGTGCTTTTCAAGGGTCAGTCAAGGCTGGACTAAGTCAAGCTCTCTTGTAAGCCTGTTTGCATACTTGGTCCTCACAGCGGAGCTCCTAACAAGAAGGGAGAACAAATATGTTATTTAACTTGTGTAGCAACAGTCAACCTGACAGTTAGGTACTTGTGAAGTTGAATTGGCTTACAGCAAGTCATTTACAATGGTGAGCATCTTGTAGAACTTGTGCCCTTGCTGCCAGTCTGCAACTAGTACCCACACAAGTTATGCCTTACTGTGCTCTACAGCGGGTTGTGGCAAGTGGGATTCCAGAACAAGAGCACGCCAGGTAGAGTGGGAATTTCTCTATATCAGGACTATCCCCTTCCTGGGTTTTGGCCCACTCTTTTCACCTACCCCCACATCTCTTTTCTGAACATAAACTTGGCTCAGAGGGCTTGGCTGTATTTCTTCTGAGTCCCCTGTATTCTCTTCAATGCCTGCCCCCCCCCCCCCCCCCGAGGG
>QXTE01000014.1:10833076-10878019 GCA_003942145.1 Platysternon megacephalum | reverse complement strand
CCCCCCCCCCCGCAGAGGTATTCCTGTTTTACAGGTTCATCTAATGCAGGGGTGGCCAACCTGTGGCTCTTCAGACGTTAATATGCAGCTCCTTATCTAGGCACCAACTGAGGCTGGAGCTACAGGTGCCAACTTTCCAATGTGCTGGGGGGGGGGGTGCTCACTGTTCAACCCCTGGCTCTGCCCCAGGCCCTACCCCCACTCCACCCTTCCCACTCCCTCGCTGAGCCTGCTGTGCCCTCGTTCCTTTCTGTCCCCCATCTCCCCTGAGCCTCCTGCATGCCACAAAACAGCTGATCAGGAGGTATGGGGAGGCACTGATCGGCAGGGTTGCTGGTGGGTGGGAGGCACTAGGATTGGGGGAGGGGGAAGCTGATTGGGGCTACTGATGTATTACTGTGGCTCTTTGGCAATCTACATTGGTAAATTCTGGCTCCTTCTCAGGCTAAGGTTGGCCACCTCGTGCCAGACAATTCTCATCTTGCAGAGGTCACTCGGTCTTTTGAGGACCAGGGGTGGGGAGAAGAGAGGAGAATACTACCCTGAGAACTAATGGAGCAAGTGAAGAGGGTGGAAGTTTACATACATTTATCTTCCAAGGCTCATGTATCCTTCTTGCAATGCTTAAAACAGGGAGTCTAGTAGCTCTTAATATTTAGTGTGTTCTAAGTAGTCTTTTGTCCCTGTTGCAATACCCAGAGATAGACACTCAAACAATAGGGTGGATAGACAAGAGTCCCAACTCTAGAAGAGGAAGTTCAGGAATGCCAAGCCCAGGTACAAGATTGAGACAGAAAACAAGTCAGATATTTTGATACTGAAATGCTTCCAAGCCATTTCAGAAGTCTACTAGAGGAGAAGTCTTCTCCCAAAGATAGTAGAGGCCTTGCCCTCTGTACCAACCACATGTATGTAGATTCTTCCTTTCCTGGTCATGTTTATGTTAGTAGGCCCTAGCATCCACTGCACAGAGAATTGCATGGGAACATATCAGTTAACCCAAACCAAAGCAGCAGTATAGATCCCAATAGCCCTCATGCAGAGCCATGAAGTTAATTTAAAATCGGAATATAACTAAATACCAAATATAGCTGATCTCCTTCAAGCCAATGAGTCCAGCCCCTGTTGTTCTTGTCTCCAGTCTGGACACAAACAAGCTTGTCATTGTCCCAGGTAACCACACTCTGCATGAGAGAAAGAGACAGAGTCAGTCTTACCCTGGTAAGAGAGAGGGGCTACAAGAATGTGGTGTAAGTTGCTCCCCCAAGTTAGTGCTTCTACAAAATTTAGGTCCCAACACTAACAATTCATCATTCATCAGTTGAAGCAGTTTGGTGGATTTTTGCCTTGTGATTTGAGCAGGTACAGCCTTTTTTTTTACCTTGCATTTTCTATGATCTAGGCCTTTATTGTCTTCTTCAAACTCCTCTCCAATTTTGAACTGGACAAAGTAGCTTCTGAAAGTGCTGGTGGTTTGGATGGAGAATGAATCGCCTTCCTGTTCAATCACCTTCTGTGGCTTCAGCATTTTTGCTATCTTGCGAGTTGCAAAGTCAATACCTTAGGAGAGAGATTTAACATCATGAATTATTTTTTTTGGGGGGTACTTGCCAGCCTACAAGACCCAGGCTACACTGTAATCAGTGCTGCCCACAAGAGTGCTTCCCAGAGCCAATCCAGGTTTGCGTGGTGCTAGTGTGGCTCTATGTCAGAGGTACATGAAAGGCCCCCCTCTCTCAGGCAGTTTTCTTCAACAATGTTTCTACCTAGTATTTTACTCTTTCACAAGCATGGGACTGCATAGTGTAGTGCAACTCCCAAGCTAGGTTGCTGGGATTTGATTAGCCTGGTACAGGAGAGTTTCTCAACTAGATGGGTCACCTTACACTATTGGCCAGTCATAGTAGTGTGCCAGTGCTGGCACAGGTGTTTACTATATTGACTTCTGCTGTATTAGTACAACCTGATGGATGCTACTGCTGTGGTGGAAGTGAAGGTAAAGTTTGGCCTGTACTTAGTTATGCTGACCCAGCTAAAGTTGACATCAGATGAGATCTGCATGTGTAATCAAAATCAGGATTTGGTCCTATAGCACTTCCTAACTGGGGTACAGAGCTCTGCAGGTTATTGGTTATTCCTTTGTTACAAGGAACTGTTCACATCTCCCTATCCAACAGATTATGCAACATGTACCCACTGTAGCTTAGACACCTAGTATGTTGTGTTATTTGCTCTATTAAGGACCTGTTCATCTTTTGGATGATTACAGCATGATGTTTTCCCCACACATGTAGTATTTATAATCAGTAGAGGGCAAGGGGCTGTCAAAAGCAGAGTTAGACACTTATGGTTTTGGCAGCCAAACCAAGCCACTTAGCCATTCGGTTGAGTAGTTCAAAGAATAATCTTGCATTTTTAAGGTAAACTGTGTCTGTCCTTGCTCTCTAAACAGAGAGGGCACTACTGCTACCCATGCGCCACAAGAATGGGTACATTTCTTTCCCTAAGTAGTTTTAACTGTTCACATGCCAGGACCATCACCAGTCTGATTGTTTAAACTCAAACCATTTCCAGGGACTGCCAATTGCCATGCAACAGCTGCTGATCAGTAGCGAGTCTGCAAGATCAGACTCATTTCATATGGAGCATGAGACAACTACTCAGTGGCAATAGTCACTGGCAAGGGCCTGTATCCCTGAGCTGTTAGTTCAGACCACTACACGTTTAAGTTCACTGGCAATGGAGACATTCAGCTCAAGCCAACACCCCAGAGAATGGTTTCTTCTTAACATGATCTTTTGAAGACAGACATTTGTTTCTATATGTGCCATGTGGTCTGGGAGTCAAGACATGGCCTCCCAATTTCATGCTCAGAATACAAACCCTGAAGAGAAGGGGAGAGCCACAATAAGGCTTCCATTTCTACCCTGAGTGTAGACAGTTCAAGTCTTAGTTCTCTGCTGCCTAGGAACAGTGCAATCGGCATGGGTCACATGAAGCTCAGATAGCTTCACATATCTGACCCATTGCTTTGGTTATATTCACCCATCACAGGCTAAAGACATGGTCCGTCACCACATCCAAGATAAAAAACTCACAAACCCAGTAGGTCCACTGGATGGTCATGTTTATACACACCACCACTTTACAGTGTAGTTGTCCCTAAGTAGAAGGGTTAACTCTGTACTAGTAGCGTATATTGCTGATCACTATGCTGCAGCATTTCACCATGTAACCTTAGATATTAGAAGCAATTTTATTAAGGAATGGAGAAAAATTGCAGTTCAACTTTAACCATAAGATGTCTAAAGATAAACTAGTATGCTAGTATCCAGGCTTTTCTCAGCAGCATCATTCAAATTATTTTTGTGAAGGGATGTCCCATCTTCCACCCTAGCCCTTGTTCCATGCTTTGGTAAAATTGCAGTTTCTAATTCTGTTGCTTAATTTTTTCCAGGGTCATCCCCCCAGCAATCAGTTGACCTAGTTTTCTTCCCCTCTCCTTGTAACCCATACTACAGCCACTAGAAAGAGCAAACTAGAATAAAAAAAGTGAAGGAAAAATCTGTTTGCGATAAAGGCAGAGAATCCTGATAACATTACTCTGCTGCAACAACTTTCTGGAGCCATTTATTGCAAGGGTGATTTCAACTCACTTCAGCACAACTTGGCTTTAATAAGTCTTTTGGGAGCAGCCATTACATTTAACTCAGCTGCTCCTCAATATTCTCTCTTCAGAGAGAGAAGACCAACTCCCATTCATCAAGGGGATTCATGCAAGTTTCTACTCCCCTATTTAGGCAGGGTGAATATTCATTGGCAGGTTTCAGAGTGGTACCTGTATTAGTCTGTATCAGCAAAACAAGGAGTCCTTGTGGCACCTTAGAGACTAACAAATGTATTTGGGCATGAGCTTTTGTGGGCTAGAACCCACTTCATCAGATGCATGGAGTGGAAAATACAGGAGCAGGTATAAATACATGAAAAGATACAAGTTGTCTTACCAAGGGTGAGGTCAGTCTAATGAGACAATTTAGCAGCAGGATACCAAGGGAGGAAAAATAACTTTTGAAGTGGTAATGAGAGTGGCCCATTTCAGACAGTTGACAGGAAGATATGAGTAACAGTAGGGGGAAATTAGGTTTAGTAATGATCCAACCACTCCCAGTCTTTATTCAGGCCTAATCTGATGGTGTCCAGTTTGCAAATTAGTTGCAAATAATTTTTCATCTATCGGCAATTTCCCTGTAGGATAGGAAACAGGTCAATAACAGTATTTAATAGAAAGCATGGTATCCCCGCTCTGAGCTACTAAGCTTCAATGCAATCTTCTTTGTGCTAGAGACACAGACCGAGGTAAGATAGAAGATAAACCTTCTCATTGCATAATTTGTGTCCATCCAGCTTCATTTAAAAAAAAAGGAGATTAAAAAATATATTAGACTCGGAGCCATGTGGCGAGGCAAGCAATAAGATACTTTTCAGTCTTCCTATGGTCATATTTTTGAGCTAGTAGACTCCAGTGTAGGCTTTTATGCGGCAGAGGCTGAAAAGTCTCAGCCTACTTTGTCTTGTTCCCTGCAACATATGGACTTGCATGTGGAATGATTAAGACTTGGAGATAAGGACTTGTCTTCATTAAAGAGTCAGAGTATATTAGTCCTCAGAGGGGATTCAAGAACATTATCCTCAGACCAAGGATGTGGTACTACTACTAGAAGAGGATCCTTCAACATATTACCAATATTGGATAAAAAAAGTTCAAAACCTTTTAGAACATTAAGCAACGTCCAAAAGAGTCAAGTTAAGACCAACACCAAGCAATATATTTAAGTTGAGTGCATAACTGTTGCAAAGAGTCAGGGCCATTCACCACACTTCTGACACCTTAGGAGCTTACAAAAAAAACAAGTTCCCCAGTTTTGTTACAGGTTCTAAAGGGACAGCCTACACTTCAAAAGTATTACAGCACTGAGGCCCTTTCTAGTTCCTCTCCCACATTCTCCCAGTAGCGGCGCCAGCTTTGCTGGCGCCCTAGGCGGCGGAAGGTCCCGCCCCCAAATTTTACGGGCGGCAGGGGCGCAGGCGCCCCCAAAATAGCAGCGCCCTAGGCGACCGCCTAATGGAAGCGCCGGCCCTGCATTCTCCTCATTATTGCATATAATTGGTCTGTCCCCATTCTTATCAGCAGTTCAGACGCTAGTTTCTGAAGTTAACAAGGTTGAGAACCTCTGCTCTAGGTTCTTTCTGAGGCCCGCCCCCAACATGCTGTAAAAACTCCATAGCCCACCTGTGCCACAACAACTGCTTTTCTGCATATAAAAACCCAGGGCCAGCATTAGGGGGTAGCAAGCCAGGCAATTGCTTGGGGCCCCATGCCACAGGGGCCCCTACAAAGCTACATTGCTCAGGCTTCAGTTTCAGCCCTGGGTGGCAGGGCTTAAGCTTTCTACCCTGGGCCCCAGCAACTCTAATGCTGGCCCTGCTTGGAGGCCCCCCTGAAACCTGCTCACATCCTCCCCGCAGTTGAGAATCACTGACCTAAAGCATGCCAGAGAAAGGACCACTGCAGAGGATATGATCATCCTATTCAGGGTCACCACAGTGAAAGTGATTTTGCAGCAGTGGTCTGCTAGACACCGCTTGCTGTATTAGAGGACTGGCATTTAAACAGTCAGATGTTTAGCAACAGGGAAAGTCAAGGACATTGTCACTGACAGAAAAAGAGAGAGTACCTCATAGCTTCCTTGTAGCCCTAGTAAGGATGTTACCTGGATGTAGAACATCTTATTGTGGGGAGCGCATCTGAAAAAAGCCTTCTTACAGATAACTAAAGTGTATATTTAAAAGAGAGAATAGTGAGGGGACACAGCTGAAGAAATCCCTCCCTCGCACTAGCAGGGGCCCACACACACACGTACAGCAGCACTGCTAATTCCCCATGAGAAAGGCACCAACCAAGTACAGATATCAAACTTCACTACAGGGAGCAAGGACTCCTGAAAGTAACAGCATACTAGTGATTAGTTACATTATATCCCACACTGATCAAGCAGGCAAGTGAGGGACTAGTCCTTTTCTTGCCTATGGGGAAGAAAGAAGGGGGAAATTGGGTCCTCCTGTAAGGAGACAATAATTGCCCCCTCCCCCCACACAGAAAAGGAAAACTTCAACCACCCCTAGATTTTAGCAGAGTTCAAACCCCTGGGCATAGAATTCTATAATTTTCACCTACCCAAAGCCAGCATGTAACCTTCAAAGTTGTCACTGCTCATGAGGTTCCAGGTGCCGCTGAAATCCACAGGCATGGCTAGGCTGCTAGAGCAAGAACCCCAAAGGGAAGTGCACACTGACCAGACAGAAAGGACTGAGAGTATTTACCAGCTAGGCCCTATATGAGGGGAATTGTGAGAGGGGTTACAGCTGACAGCCTTGCTCGTGAGGATGTGCCACTGGCCAACCAAGAAGTGGAAGAGTGGGTGGAAGTACAATTAGCTTCAGCTGGGATTGGAGGGGAAAGTTCACACTGTCTGAAATCTTTGTGTGGAGCAAATGTTACTGGCCCATGAGTCACAGTGGGGAAACAAGTGAATAGTTTAACCTCTTCATGGTCACTCCCTGCCCCCATCAGTTTAAGAGGGGAATCAGGGACAGATTTTGTAGTTAGTAAGTGAGGGCCAGTGCAGGTGCATCAGACCCAGGCTCCTAGATTGGAAACCTACATGAGTCTGGGGAAAGTTAATCTCCTTAATATAAATATGACATGTGTGCTAACAGAGGCACAAAGGACTGATCCTTATGCTGTGCATGACTTTATATCAGGGGGAGGAAGGTGACCTCCATGCCACAGTATTAGAAACTACAGTGCACATTCCTCTTGTTTCTGAATTATGACAAAAGAATTATATTAACTGCTTTCGTGGATGTCTGGATGGGAATAGAAGGCAGTATAGTGTAGTGGTTAGAGCAAAAAAACCTGGAATCTGATTCTGATTCTTGGCTCTACAGTGAATGACCTTGATCATGTAACCTCTGTGTTTCTCAGTTTCCTCTTCTGTGTTCTGAGGTCTTTTTATGCTGTGAATTATGTCCAAGACAACCTGGAATCCAGCTGTGTTGCCAGTGTGCACAGTGATTGCAGTAGCTTTGATCGCCACTTTTCTTGCTCAAATCCTTTCCCTGTCCTCAGTCTGGGAACATTGTCAGATGGGTAGTGGGTCTAGTAGTCAGAGCAAGAGGCTGGGAGTCGAGAGACCTAGATTTAATTCACAACTCTGTCACTGAATTTCTTTGTAACTGTGCCTCAGTTTCCCCATATGTTAAATGTGAATAGTAATGTCCATATTTGAAAAACACTTTAAAACCCTCAGAAATAATAACAATAATTAATAATAAAAGTATAAAGTGGTGTCTTGTATATAGATAGAAGACATGACCTGCTAGTTCTTTAATACATACAAAGCCTGATCAAGTAAAGGGAATGCACACGGTAACATGGATATGTTGAACAATTCATTCCTGTGATGCTACATCAAAGGTCACATATGGAGGTACAGAACATAAGGATCAGAGCAGAGGGTGATTTCAGTAGAGAATTTCCTGTCTTCAAGTGGCGGAAGAGGGGTAGAGTGCAAGGAATCCTTTCTCCTTAGGTGGTGAGACTTTACCTTTTTCAGTAGCTAAAGTAATCAGTATTCTGCTAAGCAAGTCTTTCTGCATGGAAAGGGGAATGTGAGTCCAGGCATGTAGTAATTGACTGACCTTGGGAGAATGAAGATGACGGAAGCCCTTACCCCTTTTACATGTGGAATTGAGATGATTCCAATATTTTGATTCCTTTATTTTTCTGTTGTGAAGTGACCTTTCTCCATTGTGTATATAAATAAAAGCCAGGAGGCAGTATGGTCTAGCACAGTGTTTCTTTTCAGGTTATCAACTTCTTATTCAAAGCAAAAAAATGTTCATGACCACCTTACATTTACTATGAGTATAAAACATATGAATTATAACAATATGCCTATACTATTTGTGTGTGTTCTGAGACTGCTTGACCTTGAAGAATAGGGCTGTATAGGGAGCAAGATTTTCTTTACTTTAGACTGACATTTTTATTACAACATCTTGCAACTCCTCCTACTTCCCCCTGAGGGTCGCAGCCTATTGGTTGAGAAACTCTAGTCTAGTAAAAAGAATAGGAGTACTTGTGGCACCTTAGAGACTAATAAATTTATTGTAGCATATGCTACAATAAATTTGTTAGTCTCTAAGGTGCCACAAGTACTCCTATTCTTTTTGCGGATACAGACTAACACAGCTATTACTCTGAAATCTAGTCTAGTAATCACTAGTGGATTAAGCATGAGGCTAGGAGCTCCAGAGTTTGCCAAAGATGTGTGTATGGGAAAGTCAGATCATTTTAACTGTTCTGCCTCCGTTTCCTCATCTGTAAAATGGGGATAACAATATTTTCCCTATCTCAGAGATGTGTTCTGAGGATTAATTTAGTCACAGGTGTGAGGTATTCAGATGCTATAGTGATGAGCGCCACAGAGGAAGCTATAAATATCTGAAAGAAGAAAAATGATGTGGCTTTTAAACTTTAACCCAGACTGTGCTGCTGTTGTAGCAAAAAATAATGATGAAATTGACATTTATATTAGTCAGAATCTTGAATGAGGAAACAGTCCCAACTACTATAGTTATTTAGCTGCTGCTGAATCCATGAGTTCAGGTCAGACTGAATTAAGAGCCAGGATTTCACAAACCTGGTTTCAAAACTCTGACCACATTTCTGGAGCTAACAATTGTGCCTACTTGACCCATGTGACCATGGAGGTAGAATACTGGGATGCCAAGCCATTCTTCCTCTTCTGAAAATGGTATTGTTCAGCGGCGGTTCCAGGCACCGGTGCTCCAAGCGCGTGCCTGGGGCGGCAAGCCGCGGAGGGCACCCTGCCGGTCCCTGTGAGGGCGGCAGTCAGGCAGCCTTCGGCGGCATGCCTGCGGGAGGTCCACCGGTCCCGTGGATTTGGTGGCAATTCGGCGGTGGGTACGCCGAATCCGCGGGACCGGCGGACCTCCCGCAGGCATGCCGCCGAAGGCAGCCTGCCTGCCGTACTTGGGGTGGCAAAAAAGCTAGAGTCGCCCCTGGTATTGTTCTCTAGCATATAGTATAACAGGGAATGACCCAGACAAACAATTTGTAGTTTATAAAATAGCATTTCCCCCCAGTCAAAGAGTTAAAATCTACATATAATTTATTAAGTGGTCAATGTAGGCAGGGCCGGCGGTCGCCTAGGGCGCTACTATTTGTGGGGCGCCGGTGCCCCGGTCGTCAGTGTAATTTTGGGGGCGGGACCTTCCGCCGCCACTGTCGGGGGTGGCATTTCGGGGGCGGGACCTTCCGCCGCCTAGGGCGCCGGAAAAGCTGGCGGCGCTCCTGAATGTAGGAACCAAAAAGGGCTCTGTTCTTGCTTCTTAGAAAGATAATTGTTGCATAGATGGAAGGGTTATTTTGGCGTAATCCTTCCAGGCATCTCTCCCACAGTAAGGAGGGTTCAGCTGGGTCACTGCTTGGAAGGGCATAAGGCCCAGATCCTCGCGGGTATTTAGTCTCCTAACCTCCATGGAAATCAATGGAAGTTAGGAGCCTAAATACCTTCAAGGATCTGGGCCTAAAATGTTATGGTGATGGGTGCTGCATAAGAACATAGACAGATAGGAAACTTCCAGAGAAAACTTACATAGTGTAGAAAGTTATGCTAATAGTTCAGTAGGTGGAGCTCTTCCCTTTAAATCAGTACCAAACTATAAGCCTAGGTATAGAGGCTATACTGCTTGAATTGCCAGCTTTAAGATGAGACATAAAAAAGTATCCTTTACAATTGAGCCCATTAAGGATCCCATGGAGCTTTTTGTAAGCATAGCCCAGAGTGCTGGCCAAATTCCAATATGAGTAATTTCATTCTGCCCCATAAATTCCCCTGTAGTTTCAAAGTTCTGTACTGTTGTGTAGTGTTGCTGTGCACAGCTAGGCAGCTGTTATATTCCACCATAGAGATGGTGGCATTTCAGTATTAAAGTGATTCCAAGCAGACATATTGTTTGTAAAATATTTTAAGCTTCTTCTGGATGGATGAAATGTGTAGTATAAACATAATATTCTCATAATACACTACAGCTGAGCACAATGAATAATTCATCTGACAAATTTAGCCTTTTTATCCCACTTGCAGCACATCTGTGAACAGATTATAATTCCTGTAAATGTATTTATTTGAATTTATTCAGTGAACTGGATTATTTGTGTGAATACTAGATTTTCAATATTTTGGGGGTCTTTTAGGGCTGGTCAGCATTTGAAAATTTTACTGATATAACTTTTTAGGTTGGGGTGTGATATTTTTATTTAAATTGTTATACTTGTATAACTCCATGTGGACACAGAGTTATGTATAAACGTGACTTATACTGGAGGAGTAGTTATTGCCCTGGCTGTACAGGAATAGCAAAATAGCTCTCAATTTGGCAACTCCTCGGAAAGAGGACATCTTTAATAGTTCAACACAACAGTGTCACATTTTGTCTGATATGTTTTAATGTGGGATCATTTTGCCCAGAGGCAAGAATGCAACCCACTGACCCATACTCACTAGCTACATCTCTGTTATTGTGAGGAAGGTAGCTATTCCAAAAAGCCCTCATAGCTAGGAAATTAATTATAAAAATGCCGCATCCTAGTCTCATTGAAGTCAACAGGAGTTTTGCCATTGATTTTATTGGGACCAAGATTGGGTAATCAATGCTGTGTTGGTTTGTGGGTTCTAGTGGTAAAATAGAAAGGAATGATCAGTATTCACAATAGTACTATGACTCCAGTGCATAGGCAGACTGTTTCACCCATGCAGAATCCCATTGCTATTGGTGATACTCTGTGCTGGGTTAAGGATTGTCCCTGTGGAAAAGCTTCTAAGATTTAGGCTACCAGACTTTGATTAATTTTATAAATGCTAAACAAATTAACACACTTGCTTATCACCGAAATTTTTATTGAAACACCTATTACACATAACTGCATGAAAGACCAGCAAAATATAACATGTGTAGACCAGGCCACTACAGAACATTCTGTTTAGTGCACAATGCTTCTCTTGAATTATATAAATAAAGTATAACAAAACACACCAGCATCATGATTTACAAAGTAAATCTCAGACTTAAAGTGCAATTTTACTCTGAAAAGTAACTATATAAACAGCAAAAGCAGCAAAGAATCCTGTGGCACCTTATAGACTAACAGACGTTTTGCAGCATGAGCTTTCGTGGGTGAATACCCACTTCTTCGGATGCAAGTAGTGGAAATTTCCAGGGGCAGGTATATATATGCAAGCAAGAAGCAAGCTAGAGATAACGAGGTTAGTTCAATCAGGGAGGATGAGGCCCTGTTCTAGCAGTAGAGGTGTGAAAACCAAGGGAGGAGAAACTGGTTCTGTAGTTGGCAAGCCATTCACAGTCTTTGTTTAATCCTGAGCTGATGGTGTCAAATTTGCAGATGAACTGAAGCTCAGCAGTTTCTCTTTGAAGTCTGGTCCTGAAGTTTTTTTGCTGTAGGATGGCCACCTTAAGATCTGCTATTGTGTGGCCAGGGAGGTTGAAGTGTTCTCCTACAGGTTTTTGTATATTGCCATTCCTAATATCTGATTTGTGTCCATTTATCCTTTTTCTTAGAGACTGTCCAGTTTGGCCGATGTACATAGCAGAGGGGCATTGCTGGCATATGATGGCATATATTACATTGGTGGATGTGCAGGTGAATGAGCCAGTGATGGTGTGGCTGATCTGGTTAGGTCCTGTGATGGTGTCGCTGGTTTAGATATGTGGGCAGAGTTGGCATCGAGGTTTGTTGCATGGATTGGTTCCTGAGCTAGAGTTACTATGGTGCGGTGTGCAGTTACTGGTGAGAATGTGCTTCAGGTTGGCAGGTTGTATAAACAGCACTCTCTCACAGAAAAGATCTGTTCTGCTTGTGTATTCAGGGTCACATCAGATTACTTTAATGACTAAAATAAATCTTTATTGCTTTTTATTCCTGTCAGCCCTGCAGAACCAACATAGCTGAGAGAGAGAGAGAGAGAGGTGAATTCTGTTCTTTCCTGGGCATTATCAGTAGAATTGTTTACTAAAGTTCCAATCTGTTAGCCCAGTTAAGGCAGTGGGACTACCCAGATGTCACTGATTTGGCCTACAGTATCTTTATTACCTATGATGATGCGTGAGCTAGAAAGAACCTAGCTTGACTGTCAAAGTCCAAGGTGAGTTTGCATAGCTGCCAGTGAGAATTTTTTTTTTTAATTATAAACAGATCACATTTGATCTGGAAATCACTGAGAAGAAATAAACATGGAACCTCTTAGTGCCAATATCAGTCACTTTTCAGAGTCAGAAGTGCACTTTAAGGTAATGTGCTCACCTTATCACAAAGATTTTTTTTAAATACAGTATAGATGCTCTGAAGAAGCCAATGGTTGCAAACTGGAACTAGCACCAGCACACAGAGGCTCTAAAGCATAAATTAAGTCCAGCATTTTTGTGTACATGTGGAGATGCCATGCATTGCTCACCTTGTCCAGAGCACTGAGAATCTCATGTTCTGATAGCATATCTGATCTGGTCAGTATGACAGACCACTGTTGTGGAGGATGCAGTTCAACAGTTTTCTCATACTATCTAAATAATAGCTCCTCAAGCCCTGGAACTTTTGATAAGGCACTTAATTCACACACAAAATGGAGAGAGAGAGAGGAGTGTAGAATTCACCAGCATGACATTTATAGTGTTGTTCTAACTTACACACCCAATTTGCTATGCTCACTTCAGAACCAGACTTCTAGGAAAGAAAAATGACACGTGTAAATTACATTGGAGCCCTAGTCTCTCCTTACCCTTCCTCCCCTCCAGTTACAGAAATTCTGGCTCAGAAATCAGATGTCTCACAAATCTTATTCCTCATTCCAAAGAAAGGGCCCAATTGAATAAGAATCACAATGACACTGTTCTTAACCTTTAGCCATTAAACCAGTGGCTGGGCCCAGTTTCTGAAGCTAGTCTGTCCTTTCATGAAGAATAGGGTTGACCTTAGAGTAAGGCAATTATTATATCATTTCCTGCTCCTGATTAGCATCAAGTATTTTTCAAAGCCCTAGACCCCTGGCAGGGAAACACAGAAATAAAGTTATTCACTGCATTTATGTATAAACCCAACCCCGCCTCATCCTGCTCCTCATTTAAACCACTCAGCTGTGACTATGCTGCTGGTGCTAAAATGTAAAATTATTCTAGCGTGTGATTTGCAATCTTTCTTATTGTTCTTTGCTTTATGCTGCAGTTACAGTAGGAACAATATAGTATTTAAAATGAATCAGACTATTACATACTCCAGATTTTGGAGTATGCTAGTTACTATTCATCAGTGATAGGAGAAGAACTGTAACAATTTTTTAAAAAATTTTCATGAGCAGACATTCCCAGGCTTTCGGTTAAAACACATGACAGTGGAAGAAAGTGTAACTTTGCCTTGAAATGACCTTGTCTTTTGTTATAACACAATGAAGTGTTCAAAACATCTGTGTTGTTTATCACTTTACAGGTCATTCAGTTTGAACAGCGAAACTAAACAGGTCAATTTTGCTTTCTGTTTCTAGTCAATTTCACTTTCTGGTTCTAATGCACTAGGGCCTGGCCTATAGGTACGCTACAGCTTAAGTTGACATAAATTATGTCACTCGGGGGTCTGAATTAGCCACCCCTCGAGTGACATAACTTATGCCGACTTAAGCACCGGTGTGGACAATGTTATGTCGATGGGAAAGCTACCGCTGCTCGTGGGGGCTAGAGTAATTAAGCCGGATGGAAGAACTCTCTCCCGTCAGCTTAGAGCAGCTACACTAGAGAGCTTACAGCGGCACACCCCGAACGACTAAAGTTTTAGTCAAGGATATCTGTAACATCAGAGTTTGTAAAACCCATTTTGTTTCATTTAATTATGCTCAGTTTTAGGTATCAAACTGTAGCACTTGATGCATAATTGTAGGGCCTGCTTCTCCACCGTCTAGCATCTTTTGTTGCTGTTCATGTGCAAAGTGAGTGTAAAACAGCAGCACAGCTGAGTGGCAGCATTTTGCACCCACTTTACTCTCAATTTGCACAGCTGTAAATGACAAGGTAAAGGACAGTGGAGGAATCCAGCTCCTAAGGCCTTGTCTTCACTGCTAAAAAATGTCTATTCTTAAATTTCAGGATCATGAATGAGTGTCAGCTATCCCTGAGGTAAAAACACTGTGAAGACAAGTTACTTTAGGCCTTGTCTACACTGCCACTTACAGCGCTGAAACTTTCTTCACTCGGGGGGTGTGTGTGAAAAAACACACCCCTGAGCGATGCAAGTTTCAGCGCTGTAAAGTGGCAGTGTAGACAGTGCTACAGTGCTGGGAGCTATTCACCTTCCGGAGGTCGTTTGATTACAGCACTGGGAAAGCTCTCTCCCAGCGCTGCAGCCACGACTACACAGCCACATTAAAGCGCTGCCGCAGCAGCGCTTTAATGTCGGCTGTGTAGACATATTAGCTGTACTGTGAGGTAGACTTGGGCTGTGTCTACACTGCCACTTTCAGTGCTAAAACTTTAGTTGTTCAGGGGTGTGAAAAAAACACCCTCCTGAG
The DNA here is from genome assembly GCA_003942145.1 of Platysternon megacephalum. Classification (NCBI taxonomy): domain Eukaryota; kingdom Metazoa; phylum Chordata; order Testudines; family Platysternidae; genus Platysternon; species Platysternon megacephalum. The sequence continues at coordinate 10,863,302 of QXTE01000014.1, read as the reverse complement.
CAACAAAAGTTTTAGCGCTGAAAAGCACCAGTATAGACAGCACTTTATCGCTGGGAGCTGCGCTCTGGGCGGTAAAGCTACCACCGCTCATTCAGGGTGGGGTTGTTTGTTTGTTTTTTAAATCGCCAGGAGAGCTCTCCCCCGGTGATAAAGTGTGACTACACTGGCCACGTCAGTGCTGCCATGGCTGCGCTGTAACGTGGGCAGTGTAGACATACCCTTGGTGAGGTCAACAGAGCTGACCTTTCCTAGTTTATCTTATGGTAAAACTAAATGCCATGTCCTCACTTTGTCTTTACCTCAGGATAGCTCATGCATGTTAGTTAACCTGAGGTAAAACGTACTTTTTTTTTTTTTTTAAAGATAAGGCCTGTGCTGTAAAAGCTCAATCCCCATACGCACAAAACTCCCACTGAATTCAGTGGTACTTACATACATACAAGGGCTACAGAATCAGATCTGATTTACTGGAACAGATTAAACATCTTCCCACGTTAAAGCATAAAGTTTTCACAGCATAACAGGCTAGATTACAGTGTCTGTTCCTGCTTGCACCCCCTAGCATATTTCTGTAAAGGGGCCAGAATAACCTCAGCATTCCTGTCTTCACTTTCTGGACTATACAGATTGTGTTTTTCAATGTAAGCCCGGACTGCATCAGGGACCAGGTAACGGACGCTCTGTCCTCTCCTCAGTGCTCTCCGGATCTTGGTGGAAGAGATGTCATTGGTGATCCACTCTTCTACCAGGTGAATGTTATTCTTGTGTTGCCACAGCGTGTCAGATTCATAGATAAATTTCTGTGCATTGTTTCCAGCTCTGGTTATGCAGACAAGGCCATGGTTTGCCACAATTTCAGTGATGTCTTCCAGCTTCCACAAGTTGGGGATTCCAAAGGACTCCAGCATGTCAGCTCCGCAGAGCAGCTTCAGCTGTGGGACACCTAAAAGAAGGGAATGGATGAAGATTCAGTTTTAGCCACTGCTATTTGCTGACTCAGCAAGGATGTTACGCTACCTCTCCATATCCTGGGTATACTGAGGTAATGGGATGAAATTAAGAAAAGGAACATTCAGACGGTGTATTAGAAAAAACATCCTGATAATAAGATTTATTAGGCTATCCATAGAATCGTCTCCAAAGGGAGCAAAAAGCACTAGAAAATATATTCTAAGGAATGATCCTAACACTGGCCTTGTGATGAAGCAATCCACCACTGAAGATGAGAGAGCTCAAGGAGGGGAGCTACAAAAGGGTTAAATACAGAAGGGTATCCTAATTTTATTAAAACCTTAGATGACATTCCAAAGGGATTCTCTTTAGAGAAGAGGAAACCAAATACAGAGCTGAAGATCTGAGGAAGAGGTCTGTGGACCTCAAAAGCTTGTCTCTTTCACCAACAGAAGTTTGTTTGGCTTGATAGTTGTCTGCACTTCATGGGTGGCTGGTGTTAGTAGGCTCTGGCCAGGGAAGACTAAGATGACAAATTATTTTTAAGGGATCAAAAAACCACATTGGGGAAAAAAAATCCATCGTGGAAAGTTGGAAGGGGCTTATTGGCTGAAATCAAGAGGGGTGGGTGGGTCCAAGATACTAAGAAACTGGCAAGCTTGTTAGATCTTAGTTCATGTAGGTGCTCAGGTTAAATAGAGATGAATAATAAAATTACATCTTTGTAAGAAGTAATCATCAATCTGGATGTTAGCTGGAATTTGTAAATCATGCTACTCCACTTTCATGGGGTTTTAAATTACACCCCTCCCCCCATTTCTGGACATACAAGGGACTTCTGACTTATTGTCCTTCCTTTCCTCATTGAATAAAAAGAGCCTATGACTCACAATTCCTTAACTTCAGCTGTAGTGTGATAAATCTCAGTAAACTAAATGTTTTTTTTCCAGTTCAGATTTCTGTTATCCTAAGGATTATTGTAAAACCGGATTACTTCACCCTGATAGTCTACTATTGTGAAGGAGACTACTGATTCACGCCATAAAATCTAGATGTTTTATTTTCTTTACATTGTTCAGTAGGGAGGTCAGAACTGAGATCTAATATCAGAAAAATGCTTCCCAATGGCAGATCACCATGGCCTGGAAATAAGTGTGTGTGTTGCTATGGGTATTTATTTCGCAAACATACTCAACCTTTTGTTTCTGGATTCAGTTGATTCTTTTTAACAGGAATGTATCTATTTGCTTCCTGCTTTCTCTTTCGGCCTGGCTTTATTAGAGGTACAGCATTCTGCAGACTGTTAGCAGGATTAGAAGATGCAAGTTTCTGATGATGGTATCTACAAAATAAATACATTTTTAAAGAGTATTAAAGTTGTGCGATAACATAGGGAAGAGAACCACCTACTGAATCATATTTCATCACTTCCTCCTGCAGCAGCACCCTGAGTTTTTCATAGAGGTCTCTTGAGAACTGCCCCAACCATGGGTTGTGAGATCTGAGTCCTGTGACTGCCAACGTGCTGGAGCTAGACGCATCAGCAATTAAGTAAGTTTATTTTTTCAAAGGAAGAAATTGGACGGAGTTAGAGTGACACAAACCATATGGAGAGGAAGGGAAGACACAGGAGCATCATGGGGGTGAAGGAAGATTGAAAAATAGGCATTCCTTTAAGGTTCTCACACTACTTTTAAAAGTACAGAAGAGCAGCATTGTGCATTAGCAGAGCTCAGTGGGGGAAGCTTGGGCAGCATCGGCCCACTCTACTCTCAGCTCTAGTCACTGTTATGAATCCCTCACTTTCTTCAATGCTAAAAAGTCATAAAAAAATAAGTATGTAAATAATATGCCCTTGGAAATTTTAAATTGTTCATAGTCTCAGCATATATGCATGGGGGCCTAATCCCGCAACCCTTATTTATGTGAAAAACTCTTGCTCATATGAATAGTCCTTTTGACTTCCATGGGACTGTTCATGTGATTAAATGGCTAAGGGTCAGTTCTGCAACTCTTAAACCATTCCTGTCCTAATCCTACTAAAGGAATACGTCTTTTCAGTGTATGGCTATGCAATACCTTAGAACTTTGAGTGTCTCCAGCCACTCATTCTGGCTGCTTTCCCAGTCATCAACTTGCACCCAGTCTGAGCTTTCTGTAGCAAGCTTTGCCATGGTTACTCGGTGATTGGCGCTGATCAAACTTTTCTTCTTATATGCATCACCCACTGGGGAAATTATTCCTTTGATTACGTTGTATTTTCCTGCGTGACAAACACACCCACACGAAAACATAAAGAGTGACTGAGCAGATGTCAACTTCACGGTATTGTACATAAAGTACTTCATATGCATGGTCATTATGGTCTTTAAAAGAAGATGAATGCCATTTTCCCACAGAGCCCCGTTAACCAATCCACTGGAACTGGAAAAGTGCTGTGCACTCTGGCTGATGTACGGAGCACAACTATGAAAGAGAATTTGAATCATGCTGCCAAGTGTGGGTGACACAGACTACAAAAAGCTGGTGTGATAGTCTCAGGGTTTGGGAAGAAGAGGCTGTGACAGATTGACAATATGTCTGTGTCAAACTGTGAACTCCTTTTTGTTTTGTAGACCCCATTTTGTTTTGTGGACCCCATTTTGTTTCTGGGTCTCTCTTTTGTATTATAACCTTTGTTTTGAAGTGTGACCTTCATGTTGTATTGCAGCTTCTTTGTGGATTGGAGCATCCATTTTGTAGCAGGGGCTTGACACCTAGTAGAATAACTATGTCTGAGAAGCAATGACAGAGCAATCAAGGGCTATCAACATTGAATGACTCTTCCCTAGTAGAATAATGGTTTTTCTATTATTAGGGTCTTTGACTCTGAATGACAAGGGAGAAGCTGTAGTCCCAAACTTACCCAGCTGAAGCACATAGACAACAGGGAGACAGAGATTGTTTTAAAAGAGGGTTGCTTTTCTCTGCAATGGGCCAGGCCATTTTGACCAGTCAAAAGAAGGCAGCAAAAGATGCATAGTTTAAGGATGCTGATCAAACCCAGGACTCACAGGAGGGATGAGATTAGACTTTGGGTTGCGGGGGTGCATTCAGGATGTTGTTGTTTCTCAAAGATCTGTTACTCTTGAAAAGGCTAGCGAGTTAAGTGTCTGTGATTAAGAAATTCCTTTGCTAAGTCTGTGTTCCTTGACTATCTCCCGATTGACCCTGAAGGTTTTAATTAGAAACCAGGGCTACAACAGCCAGGTGGACTCGGGGGGAATATATCTAAGGGCTTGGCTACACTTGCAGATGTACAGCGCTGTGAGTTAAACCTGCCTTCGTACAGCTGAATAGGGAAAGCACTGCAGTCTGTCCACACTGACAGCTGACAGCGCACTGTCGTGGCCACATTTGCGGCACTTGCAACGGCACTGGGAGCGGTGCATTATGGACAGCTATCCCACAGAGCACCTCTTCCCATTCTGGCGCCGTGGCTTGTGGGAAGGGGGTGGGGGGCATTCTGGGTCCTGTCCCAATGCCCCGTGATGCATCGCTTCACATCCCAGCAATCCCTGTGTTTCCGTCCACATTTGGCGCCATCTTTCAATGGTTTCTGTGCAGCGCGATCTGTGAGGGCTCAGGAAGGCTGAGGCATTGGTTCCAGAATGTGAGATCCTACTGACCAAGAAGGGTGTCAGACCCAGAATCTACCTCTGGGAGCTTGTGTGAAATACCCAGGGGTAGGAACAGTGACCAGTCACTACCCAGACCCAGGGAGGCTTAGAAACACATGGACCTAGGAGTTGGGGTTGCTTACAACAAACTGGTGCTGGTCCACAAGAGGGGACAGGAATACACTCTGACGGAGGCCACTACCACAGATATGACCTATTACTGTGCTATATTCCCTGCAACTCTGGAAATTCTTCTTTGTCTTACCGGTAATTATTATCATGCATACACTCATACCCATCTCTACATCTTGTGAATCGGAATCCGAATATAGACACTGTCATAGCAAAACAATCGCAGATACTCACACATATGCACTCACCTAAACACACAACCACACACATCTCAGAGCTATACATTTTGAGTTAGCTAAGCTATTACTCCTACCTGTTTCATGCAAGTAATCTTTAGCCAGTTCAAACAGCCTCAGATGCATGTTGGTGATTGGATTGAAAGAACCACAGGCCAGCAGAACGACCTGTGTCTTGTTATCTGGATTCTCCATAGGATTTCCCTGAAGCCACAGGTCCAAATGGAGAACTTCAGAGTCACAGCCACAAACTACAGTAAGGGGAGAGGACAAAAAAGTTGTTTTCTGCTCCTATAGAGTTACTGAATAAAGCAGAAGATGGTTTGATTAGAAATGAACAACCCGTCATGCTAACATCAATGTTTGCTCTAGAATCTCTTACATGATGCTCCACCTTTGAAATTAGGAGGTTAACACCAGATGCAATTCTGTTACCTCCAGAAGGTGTAACAGAGAAAGTGCGACCAGAGAGACTGGATGGGGCAAAGGTGGCTATTTGCCACAAGAAGGATGAAGACTCTTGTGTGGGCCTTAAGTATGGGAAACATACAGTTGGGGCTACTCAGGGCTTCAAAGGATGTAGAAGGAAGAGAGCAGGGGGAGACAACATGAGATTTGTGTCTAATAGATAGCAATGTGACTGTACTAAGGGACAGCTCAGAGCTTTAGTAAAGAGTACTAAAGTGTAAAGTGTATATGGTGAATAATAGCAGCACTGCCATCCCAGCGTTCAAAAATCATGAATCAGGCCCCTCAAAAATGATGAGATTTATTCTTTTGGAATGTTGGTCCTTTTATTTGCATTTGGCTTTCTGAGGCATTAGGGTGCAGTCAATTAATGTTTTCAATACACTTTTCTCCACAACCCCGAGGTCTAGAAAACATACTTTAAAACCCCCCCCAAAAGCTAAGATTTTCATGCAAGCTCTTGATTCCAGTAGCTTGGGCTTTAATTAAAATAAACAAACAAATAAATAAAAATCACAACACTCACAACAGAATTGTGAAAGTTGGCAACACTGCAATTTATCCCAAACCTGTAAACTCCTATGTTCCTGTCTAAAGACATCAGCAAGTCTAAATTATCGTACCACCACTCTACCAGCTGACAGTTAATGACAGAGGGAGACCCACTAACTTCCTCATTTCCCTCTCAGCATTAGCTTGCATCATAATCACTGTGAAGATAATACATTCTGTGGGTGGCTAAGGTCCAAAAAACGGTGATGTATGTTATAATTAAGGTTTAAAGGTCCCAGTATTTATTTTTTGGCAGACTTGCTAGTAAATATTAGTTTAATCAAGAAAAAACCAGAAGCACCGGGTGTTTTAAACACATTCATTAAATACTGGCTTCAGTCCACAATTACCAATGTATAGTATTTTAGGCTGTAATTCTTTTCTATCAAAAACTACTACTCTAAATTAGTATTCTCAAGAAACTTAGGGACAGATTCTTCACTCCATTACGCTGGTTTTACACCTATCGAACATAGATCTGTCCAGGGTGATGCATTCATTAGTGATCTATGAACTAGATTATTGCAACTCATAGTTAGGAGTGGAACCACACATCCTGAAAAAAGCTCCTATTGGTATAAAATGCCAGTCTGCTTAGCTGCGCAAGCTGCCATGAATGCATCACTCCAGTGTTCACTTTCCCACTGTCTTCCCAATGAATACAGAAACTGCTTCAGATTGTGTCCTGATTTTCAAAATCCTCCATAGGACTGGTCTAGGTACTGAGAGATCACTTCTCCCTCTGTGACTGTGACTTCCTACGACAGCTATATTCAGGTGAAACAATTAAACTATTGATCAACAGGAAGAGGTTCATGAGTCTCGGAAACAGAACTTTTGTAGGAATTGCACCTCGACTATGAATCCTTCTGCAAGAGATTAGAACAAACACATCCAGAACTAAATGCAAAATTCATTTCTTTAGGTTAGCTTTTCCCCAAAAAGTTATTCACACAGAAAGATACACAACACAGCACACATACAAACAGACAAACTATAAGCTATTATTCTCTTACACACTGTGAAGGAAGAGAGAGAGATTGTTATTTTAAAATATTTGGGAAATATTTCAGATACTACAGTAATGGAGGCCCATGTAAGTATGAAAATACCAAATCACCACATGTTTAATACAGAAGGCAGCTCAAACATTACTACATTTGGACACAAAAATATAGCATCTAATGAACAATCAAATTTACCTGAACGTAGTGACAATGATGTCTATTAGTTGTATTATGAGGAACAAAATCTTTTCTAGTCACCTTTATCAGCTCTTCCTACTGAGACTGAGAGCAGACAAAATTCCTTTGCTGGCAGCTTTGCGATTTGACCACAGGAAACAGAAGAGCTCCTCTTAGCTCTGAAGGTGAAGTTATCACCAGTTTACTTGTTCTCTTTGCTACTGTTCCGTTCAGACAGATCTATCAAAATTCTTTATATTACCATGCAGCTCCCTGCCTCTCAACTTCTATAATTTAAGAAATTTTCCTTTTTAAATTAAAAGAAAACAGAGAAAAAAATCACTGTTCCTGGAGCCTCATGAATAGTTCAAAGTATCTAGACTTACTATTTAACAGCAATATCAGAAAGTAAAACAGGACAAGCAAATTGAGTAAATATCCTTTCAAAATGAGGAAAAGAAGCCATAACATTAAGCCTAGTTTGCCACTAAAACTTAAATATGTAATTCAAGATTCTTCAGGTTTTTTCCTGCAACACTGCTAGTGGTTCCAAATTAAAGGATACATCTTGAAGTTCTTATCCAGCTTTTACTCTACCCTTACTTGTGCAATACTTCCAATGATTTTGTTAACGTTTTGTCTGAATAAAGATTTCAGGATTTTGCCCAACTGAGGAATCATAGAATCATAGAATATCAGGGCTGGAAGGGACCTCGGGAGGTCATCTAGTCCAACCCCCTGCTCAAAGCAGGACCTAATCCCAACTAAATCCTCACAGCCAGGGCTTTGTCAAGCCTGACCTTAAAAACCTCTAAGGAAGGAGATTCCACCATCTCCCTAGGTAACCCATTCCAGTGCTTCACCACCCTCCTAGTGAAAAAGTTTTTCCTAATATCCAATCTAAACCTCCCCCACTGCAACTTGAGACCATTACTCCTTGTTCTGTCATCTGGTACCACTGTGAACAGTCTAGATCCATCCTCTTTGGAACCCCCTTTCAGGTAGTTGAAAGCAGCTATCAAATCCCCCCTCATTCTTCTCTTCTGCAGACTAAACAATCCCAGTTCCCTCAGCCTCTCCTCATAACTCATGTGCTCCAGCCCCCTAATCATTTTTGTTGCCCTCCGCTGGACTCTTTCCAATTTTTCCACATCCTTCTTGTACTGTGGGGCCCAAAACTGGACACGGTACTCCAGGTGAGGCCTCACCAATGTCGAATAGACGGGAATGATCACGTCCCTCGATCTGCTGGCAATGCCCCTACTTATACAGCCCAAAATGCCGTTAGCCTTCTTGGCAACAAGGGCACACTGTCGACTCATATCCAGCTTCTCATCCACTGTAACCCCTAGGTCCTTTTCTGCAGAACTGCTGCCTAGCCACTCGGTCCGTAGTCTGTAACAGTGCATGGGATTCTTCCGTCCTAAGTGCAGGACTCTGCACTTGTCCTTGGAGCCTGTTTTCCCTCAAAATTTTAATGGAAATCCCATGCACACAACAAAAGAATATAAAAACTAAATATGAAAGACAAAGGATCTGCTCTTAGCCACAGTGGTGTAAATCCAGAGTAACTCCATTGGTTTAAAAGGAACTGTTCCCTATTTACAAGTTTATAACCATGAGCAGAATCTGACCCACATAGATTGAGTTTGTTACAGGAACTTCCTCTACTGGAGCTGCTCGATCTTTGAGTGTGGTGTAGTGGTTTGGGTACAGCATGAAGAAGGTAGGGTTCCTGAGTGTGCCTCCAACTTGCTAGATGGCCCTGGGCAAGTCTCTTGGTCAACTTTTTCAAAAGTGGGCTCTGAAAGTGAGTCTGTGTTCTTGGTTGTCCCCGTGTATTTCCCAGGGGTAGCGTACAGCAGGGCAATGACTTGACCATGCTAGTGTCAGTGCCATCCCCAGGAAAGTGCAAGTCCCTTCCTTGCAGCGGTTTGCATCTCCTGTCCGGGAGCGTGTGAGCCACTTGCACACACTAGCGTGACCAGGGACAGCTGCCGGTGAGCCTGCCCCAGTGGTTTCTCCGCTGTGCTTCCTGGCCCAGTCGCTGGCCATGGCCCTGCTGGTCTCACTTGTTGTGGCCAACTGGATGGTGGTGAAGGGCTCCCGGTGGTGCATGGTGCGCTTTGCAAACTCTGCAGATAACTCTCTGTGCCTGGGGGCAGACACTGCCTGGCTGGGGTGAGCGGCAGCTGCAGGAGCAGCAGCGTTGGGCTCTCAGGGAGATCAGAGGGGATGGGGGGCACCATAGCCATGCAATTTCGGAGCTTAGGGGGCAGAGCACAGTGGAGGAAGGGAGGAGCCAGATTTAGGAGTGGCCCCCTTTTGCCTCCCCCTCCCAGCTGGAGCAACACACATGAAGCTCTAACTATGACTCACCCCACTAGCCCTGGGGAGGTAAATAAGGCGCCACGGGCATAGGGGAGGTATAAGGTGCCCACCCATTGCAAAACTGCTACTGCTGATCGTGGTCGCCTGTATTTTTCCCATTAACTCCCTCAGAGCTGGAATCCTTATAGGGGCCACCTGGCGACAAGCTCCTGTTGCAGGCATGGGCACATGCCGAGCTAAATTCATCTCCACTGTAACTTACTTTACAGGGTCATATTAGGAACGAATTTGGTCCAAGACATCCATAGTATGTATGTGACAGCCAAACAAGTGTCATGAGGTGAAGTAAGGCAGGAACCAGGAGCTAGGCTTTTTTTAATCTGAGGCTAGCAAATCACTGAGAAGCCACATCTGACTTTCAGATGTGCTGAACACCTAAAACTCCCCAAGACTCCCATTGTAGTTTGTGGGTGGGTGCTCAGCACATTTGAAAAATCAGACATCAAGTGGGTAAGAGATGGTGAACTGGTTGAGAAATGGAGTCCATTGCAAGAGAGTGAGGAAGACACTGTATGGAAGGCCAACTTGGGGAGCAAAATATTGGCCCATCTGGGCTTCATTTAGGTTTAACCCATCCTTGCTTCCATAGATACCATTGTAGTTAAACAGCTGGAGGAAAGCTCTAGTTTCTGTATTGAAATAACCCCTTTCTATCCCATAAACTTTTTTATCTAAACTGTGTCTCCCCTCTTTGCCCCCCCCCCATCCCCCAAGAGTAGTGGTGCAACCACAGATATGGTTAGGATGTCAGTACAAGTTAAGATTTTTATTTTGTTCTTTTAAGGTGGGTTTTTAAAAGTTTTTTTAACCTTTACTAAAATATTAAAGGGGGGGGGGGGGAGTGAGGAAGACTGAGGCATTATATTAACCCCCATTAAAATGTAGCTATTCTGCACTAATCCTGACAATTCTCATTACAATACAGGGACTCTGTGCTTATGGTGACCTAAGGGAAGTAAGCTCCATTCAGGTGAATGCTGGGATTTTGAAATCCAAGGGCAATTGATAGCAGAAATGAACTACAGGGCATAGAATTTTGTCACTCCTACCAGCCACGAATTACTGGAATTAAAACCTCTCTTAAATCACACTTCTCCCAGATTCTTGAACATCTGATCAGCCCAGCTATGATTCATTACTGCCTGACTCACGTGGCCTACCACCTGAGCTGATGAGTGCCCAAACACCATCACAGTTTAGATTGTAAGCACAGTTTTGTTTTAGGGCTATTTAATAGGGGTGTGTGTATCCACGGCAGAAAACAGGGCAATAGTTTAGAATCTCTTAAGTCCAGTAAAGGAGCAAAAATAATTAAAGCCTGAATTCTTTATCAAAAGGGTGAAGAGTTGTGTACAGGGTAAGCTGAGATATTGTTTATTAGCTTTTAATTATTATTATTTCTGAAAGGTGAATTTAGTGCTTCTGAACTAATAAAACTAATAGCACTGACTATAGCCACACAATGCTCCTCAATCCCGACTCACAACATCCTTGTCTTCTGAGCAGAGACCTATAGCAATGTGGTACTTTTGTTAATGTGTTCAGATCCAGGTAGATTTCTAAAGACTAGGATGAGACCATTAAACTACTTTTACTTGTGAACCAAATTAAGATTCTAATACAGTTGTCCAGAGGTGAAACTTCAATGTTTAATTCACTGAAATGCTTAGCCTCCATTGCCACTTAAAAGAGCTACTAATATTTAAAGGCAAACGTTGATTTTTACAAGATATACAGTAGTGCATACCACGTATCACAGGGTAGAATGGTGCTCTCAACATATATAATATAAAATACCCATTTCCAGATACAGTAGCAAATTTAGCATAAACATCAATAGATATTGACTTTCTAGTGGGAACGGAATAGAAGCTCATGAAGAGAGTCCTACAAAATATAAAAATGGTCCAAATCAGGTTGGGACTAAAATACTGAAAAGCTTTGAAGGAAATATAGGAGAGTACCTGGTAGGGTTAGACCATGCTTAGACAAACAGATGATGGGATTAAATTTGCTATGATAACAGCACATTGTCAGGAGACAAAGGCCTTGTCTACATTTGAGAGGATCTGGATGATACAGTGGTAAAAATTCATGCAGCAATATGCCCTTCTGCTTGCACCACTGCTTGCAAAAGTGGAGCTGTGTTGGTGCTACATGGCAATGGGAGAACTCCTTAAAATTCTCAGTGCAGTTAAGGCCTTTGTCTCCAGATTAAGGTTTGCTGCTGCAACATCATGTAAAATACAAATTCAGTTCATCTAGAGGCATCATCTAATAGTACCATGTCCCTTCCTATGAAAATGGTCCCCTCAAATCTTTTAATTTTGGACTTTCTAAGTTATTCCCAAACTGCTTGGGAATTGTTGGGTGCTCAGTATCTTTGAAATGTGGCTACAAGTCCTTTGCCAGCTTTAAATATGGGACCAAGAGTTGAATGCCTCAGGTAACCACGTAACAGAGTTGTGTATTGGTGGAATATTTTACTGTGTAGGGTAAGTAATGAATAATAATGTGATTCATGTCATTTTCTTCTCAGCCAGGTTATAATGTTTGTTTTTGGAATCACTATTCTGCTCCTTCAGCTCTACATCCTACAGAGGTACAAAGAGGTTTAATTAGTAAAACTTGTAGAGGTTAATTTAATGCATGCATGATGAATTCTGAGATTACAGAGGGAGAAATGAAGCAGGTGTCTTACCTAAAGAGCTGATTTGAGTATTCTGAGATGTTCTTGAGAAGAGCGAAATCATAGCCTGTCCCATAGTTTCTGTTCCCTTTTGACAAGGAGACTGGCAGCTGTTTTCACTCCCCTGAAGATCTGACAGCACAAACCTGAAGGACTGAAAACTCCAATAAAGGACGTGGCAGGAAAGGCCTGTTGAAGTTTTAACTAGGTGGTACCATTTTCAACTCCTGTTTCTGTATCAGCAGCCTACTCATTTAAAGTAAAGTAGTGATGGCAGGGTGGTCCTGCAGCCTGTATTTTGGAAATCAGCAGCAGTCCAGTGTCACCAAAAGTGCCTGATAAGTATCTCTATGATGGCAGGGTGACAACTGAGATAAGTCAGGTATAAATGGTACATGTAACAGGAGGAAGAACATCCTGCTATTTCTTTCAAGCACATCTTCTGTTAGGAAACCTCTACTGAAGTTTCTCTGTGTTAGTTGGTGTGACAGAGATCTTTCTATTGAATAAATATAGGAGGATGAAACGATGGATATAATTTGGTACAGTGAAATTTCTACTAAGGTCCTCCTGCCTGATAGATAACACCTTGTATTAAGCCATTCAATTATCCCCGAGGTTTTCAATATGGTTTTGTTCAACTTGCAGTTAAAATAACCTCTATGACCATTGATTTTACTGGTCCATTGGGTGGCTACCTGAAGCAGCTTTCACTGTATATTTAAAAGTTGCTGGGAATAATGCCATTGCAGGTTGAGCCTGGAGTTGCTACTCTAATACTTCGCAGGTTTAAATCTAACATTCCTGCCATTCTTTGGTTTGTATCAAAACCTTAATGCTATTTTAGAATAATGTTCTCGAACACGAGACTAATGTATACCTCTGAAATGTGCAAATACAGACATTTGGAAACCCAATATTAGCTTTGTCTAGTAAAATAAAAATTAAAAAAGGATATTCATTCAGTGAATGTTGAACTGATTTCTTGGGGTTGCTTTTCAGACCGAGCTTGTCCCAGTACTGCAGCCAGCCACTTTTGAACAAGTTGCTGGTAGTATCTTTACTTTCTTCACCATTGGTGAGTTCTGCAGGCGTCCGGGTTTTACAGTGAGATACGTGGGACAGCAAAGAAACAGGGCTTGATTCTCCTGTCACACTGGTGTAAATCAAGAGTAGCTCCACTGAAGCAGGAGCGTGCGAAGGAATTTAAATTTGACCCCCTTTTTTTGGGGGGGGGGGTGGCACAGAAGCTCGCTCTCCCCTCTCCTCACCTGGCCCCAGGAGGAGCTCACTGCCACCACAGCACTGGGAGGAGCTCACTGCCCCCCCACCCCACCCAGACCCTGGGGAGAGAGGACTCCCCCAGCTCCAGGGCTGCAGCTCTTTCCCTGCCATAGCCCCGGGGTAGGGGGAGTCCTCTCTCCCCGCTGCAGCCCCAGGGCAGGGGGAGTACTGTGTCCCTCACTGATTATTGGGGGTTCCTCTGCTTGCTGCCCCTTGTGCACGCCCCTGCACTGAAGGCAGTGGAGATATCAGTGTAAAGAAATTTGAGAGGAGAATCAGGCCTATGATACTCCCCTGATTCTCTTACAGGCAGTATACTCAATTATGTAATTCAAGGGTCATGAAACAGCACTGAGATGCCAGGACTGAGAAGTAGGCTGAGAAAATCTACACCCATTGTCAAAAAGAGTTAATGTATCTGACTTATCTGTGATACAACAGCTATGTTTATTACCACTTCTGTCCTTCGACCCTTCACACATACTTGGATTACATCAGATATCTGGCTGTTTTGGATCCAGCAGGAACACACCAATTATCTGAGAGAGATGCACAGGTGTTATGAAAATAGCTTAGGAAGAGAAAATGAGGGTGAACAATATGTGGCTGATGAACTTAGTGGCTTTTTAACTTTTCAACATATTTTATGTAGTTAGTTCTGTGTGTCAAGTGTAGTGACAAAATAATTTGCCTCTCTCTAGCTATGCTTTTTAGAAGGCAAAGGTCGTATAGACTGCTTCTGCAACACAGTGGACAAGATAATGATTTCTCAAAAGAGGGAAGCTTATCTTCTTGAAGTTTCTCATTGGGAAGGAGTTTAAAGAAGTGTTATCTTGATCACTCTCCTATCTTTCCAGGGCTGGCTTTGGTGCTTACTCTTGTGGAGCCAGTTCCCTAGGAGCTCAAGGTGATCTGTGTATTCAGGAGTATAGGATCCTTTACTGAAGGAGTCTGTACTGTTGTATTAATTGCCTTGACTACACAGTATGTATGTATTCAAGCCTTCATTCCACTTCTGATTTTATGTTTTCTAAAGCAAAACTAGTTTCTACTTCATTTTAATAGGACCCTTTGGTTTCTAACAGCTCTTAAATGAAGGGACCTGAGTATTTTAACAAACTCCTAGTCTCAGCAGTGCCATAATAAAAATGTTGTTATAGTTACAACTGGTATACTTAGTTGAATAATTTTGTTTCACTATTATCTTTTATAATTCATTGCAGGCTCTCTGCATTTTTCAGTTAGAGAATGGATTGCTGGGCATATAAAATGGAACAGAATAATCAAAACTAGGAAAATATTAGCCTAATTTTGAAATTAGTGAATTGGATTAGAAATGGTGGAAGCATGTTATCTGCACCTTCAGACTACTTCTAGTCATAATGTCAAAAAGAAGTATTGCTACTCCTTTCATTTATCAATTTAAAACACGGACAAACATTGCTACAATGATAACAAGAAGTCTCTCTCACAGTTGTTTTCTTACACAGGCCAAAACTAGCCCAAACTTTATGATCTGTCTCTGATGCTGTCAGTGAGCACTGTGACTTCAGCAGGTACTTTTAAAGTTTCTTTAAATGAGAAATTAAACCTTTTCTCCTTCATAGAATCAGGGCCGGCTCTAGGTTTTTTGCCGCCCCAAGCAAAAAACAAAACAAAACCTCCGGGAGCACAACTGCCGAAGCAAAAAAAAAAAAAAAAAGTGGCCGGAATGCCGCCCCTGAAATTGTGCCGCCCCAAGCATGTACTTGGTTTGTTGGTGCTTAGAGCTGGCCCTGCATAGAATTAGCTTTACACATTTCCCTGAAATACTGATCTACCTGACAATGTAAAGATATGGGTATCTAAATTAATTAAAGGGCACTGTCAAGCAATTAGACCCAACATTTAGATTTTGTTTAAGTGAAACCTAAAAAGAATATGTTCTATTACATTCCTTTAAAATTTAAATGAAATATTTATTTAAGTATTCTACTGAAGTCCTGGAAACCCAAACAGGGCAGCATGGTGTTAGCATGTAAGAGGAAAAGCTGATTATAATTACGAGTAAAAATGACCAATCTATTTTTGTTGTGGAAGCTGAATTAAGTGAAAATAATAAATCAATAGCACTGATGAAGAGTGATTTAGATTTCTTAAATATTCAGTTTTAATCTAAGGTGTGGTGGGTAAAACAAGTAAATATTTTTCTTTTTGTAAGTGCCAGAAATAATGTCATATATTTGCACTGCCTCCATTTGGAGTCTGGCTTTTGTGACAAAGTACTTAATAGGGTGGGTGAAATTGAAAGAAACTATGAATGACCGTAAATGCAGAGTAAATCCTTTTCTACTAATTCAATTTCTTTTCACTTCTCTTCCCATCCTTCCCTCACCCTAAATATGTCTTAGTGTTCTTCTTTGTGGCAATCTGATTTGCCAGTATGGCTTCTCCTGGACTGATTCTGAACAGACTAAAACTGGAATATGTTATGAGCTAGTCTCCTGTTGTAGTTGTCTGTGTCCTCTATGGAAAGAACTGAATATTCCATCATTGTTCCCACAGCAACATCTCTGCCTGGAAAATTCTCACAAGGCCACTCTTCAGTAGAAAGGGGGTGAAGAAATTAGAAATGTACTGATCCTTGTAACAGTCACAGTGAGGAGAATTTCAAAATGAGACAGATTCATAGCAAAGTCTTTAACTATCAATATATACAAACATCAGGGGGCTCTTGAATGGAAACTGCAGGGCTTTGGTGTCCTTATGAGGTTCACTCTGTGTCAGTACTTTTCAGTGCTTTCAAGAGTTTTTACACAGAATTTTTCAAATTCTCTTCCTTATTAGCACAAAACAGTTAGCAGGCAAGGACATGAAGGGTTTGGTGCCACTTTGAGTGCAGTGCTTGCACTGGCATCAGCTGGAAGAGTTGCTATGGAAACAGCTATGGAACAGGAGAAGGAAGGAGCTGGACTTGCCTTTGTAATGCATAAAGCTCCAATTTCAAAGAAGAAAGTGACTCAGACTGCAGACCTGAATAGAGTAGATTTCCTGCTCCTAAAAAAGGGGAAAATAATCAGAAATTTAAGGATGAAAATATAGGGTGCCTTTTTTAGCAATGGGATCAAATGACCTTTTGCGTCATGGCAGCTAATTTTACAGTCTAGAAAATCAGGCAGCTATTAAACTGCATCATAAACTTGCGTTCTAACTCGTATCTCTTTACAAATTGAGGTATTTATAGGCAAGATCTGATTATTCACACATACTCTCAATTTCTTAATTCCTGCTGACATCTGCAGTTTAGCAACATTTCCTCAGGAAACCTGTGTGTGCTGGCATAGAGAGCAGAAGGGCTGAAATCTAATACCATTGTGTAATATGCATTTTCTGATACTGTAATTTTTAAAACTAGTGGCACTTTCAGAACTGGGGTCCACTTAGTATGAAGTGACCCTCACCTTTATATTCCAGCAACATTCTGATCTACTTTGTTGAAAAGTGGTGCCTTGTACAAAGGGAAATTAATTAGCTTTTCCTAGCAGAGAACAGTAATGTGGGACTCCAGTAATTCTTACAGCCCATCTACTGTCAGATTGTCACATTCAACTGTTCACTCTAAGTTGAAACTATTTACGAAATTAATGTGTTGTTGAATTATGGACTTCTTATTCCTTAAGCTTTTTAGAGAAATCAACAAAAAGGATACAAGTTATTCACTGGTGTAACTCCATTGGCCTCAGGGTTGAATTTGGCCCAAAGGCTTTTTAAAAAGTCATTCTTATAAAGAGAAGTTAAAAAATTTCAGAAATTCCTGTGCTAACTAATGTAAATTATTTAAATTTCAGACAACTTTTAGAGTACCTCACAGTTACTCTCATTCATCACAACTGTACATGTCTTTCCTCTAACTGTGAAGAACTGCTCACTGCCCTGGAATAATCAGGAACAACTCAATTAATTTCAGTGTTCTTTTACAAAAGGACTTATTTGAAGCCTTTACTGTTGCAGATTTCAAAGCCCCTTACTTCTACTACAAATCTGTGGAAATGATATTGCCTAATTTAGATTGGGTAGGCATTCAGGGTGACACTTAAAATGTAACTTGAGATCAATATGTCTTATGTCTTGGAAATTTTTTTTCCTAAAGACTTGTTAAAGGAAGCTACACCTAATACCTACACCTATCTTGTTTACATAAGTAAATCTCAAATGTGTACTGTTTTGTAACTCTCCAGAAAACTTGTGCTGGATGAGGAGATAAACCAATATTCTATAAAAGTTATGTATTGTAAGAATAATCTTTTGAATCTGTTGCACAAAAAACATAAATCCATTTCTCCTGATGTTTACGTTAACTGTTTTTATACTAGGACTGCCTTAAGAAAATTTGGATAAAACTCTATATTGTGTTTTTAGGGACAGTTGATAAATAAACAAATAAATTGTATGATTTTGTCCCAGAACATGCTAAACAACATCTTCAGTATTTCTTTAGCTGTGATTTAATCTTTTTGACTCCAACATTAAGTGGGCCAGTTCTGTTCAGTAACTAACAGCTCATGCTTAAAGGAAGACACTGAGATTTTAAAAACGTATTCTATACTATTTCTAAATAGTAAAGAAGCAGTGCCTGGCACTTAGATCAGGCAACTGGATATGAAGACTCCTTGATGCTATTGCCAGTTCTTACTTGCTTTACGACCTTGGACAACTCACTTAAACTTCCTTTACCTCAAGTTTAGTCATCTGTCAAATGGAGATAGCAAT
Source organism: Platysternon megacephalum (assembly GCA_003942145.1). Lineage (NCBI taxonomy): Eukaryota > Metazoa > Chordata > Testudines > Platysternidae > Platysternon > Platysternon megacephalum. The sequence continues at coordinate 10,845,007 of QXTE01000014.1, read as the reverse complement.
ACTTACTGAACTCAGAGGGGTTGTGAGGCTTCATTAGTGCATGAGCACCATGTGAGGGACACGTGGAAGATGCTACAGCAGTGCAAAGTATCATCAAGAGACTAACGCAGGCCTGTACTTATTCATTGATTTATTGTACCCCTCTTGTAAATCCTTATAACACTCAAGAAACTTGCCTCTCAAGGAAGAAGTTGTTACAATGATTAAAGATAACTAATGAAATGTAGAGCCAGCTTACAGTGCCTTCTGAGGAGGGACTAGTGACACCAAGAATAACAGTATAGATGCACATAACCATTAATTATTCACTCTGAAATATTGTACAGTATATTAAGCTTCTTTTTCTCTTGGGAGGGATGAGGAGAGAAGCTGCTGTCCCCATTCTTCAAAATCCACCCTGTCTTCCTGGACATGAAATATGTACATTGCTACCTTTGGAGCCTAGTAAAGCCACTCCTGGGTCATCCAGAGTGATACAACATGCTTTCCTCTTCCAAGGGCTGCATGTGCCGCCTCTGAGCAGTCCCAAATAAAGTTACTTTTTAAACTATGTCTTGAACTATTTTGCACTCAGGGATGAGAGAACAGGTATATGACCTGACTGTTTTCACTTTCCCCATTCATTTTAGTTTGTTTGCACTGGAGCCAAAAACTGAATATTTGTTCAGTTAAATGCAATTTAAGGGATTACTTATTGGAACCCCTGACAATACAGTAACCTGATGTAGCTGCAGACTGTCTGGGTAACAGAGCATAAATTCAACTCAGCCATTTTTACCCCATTTTTCTCTGTCCGGTTAAATAATATGAAGTATCTCTTTAATGAACTAGCAGAAGTGGCTTGCCCAGCAGAAGAAATCTAAAAGTCTAATAAAATGGTACTGGCTATCCTGGGGATAGTTTATAGCAGCCTCTTAAGCCAGGGAATTTCCTATGGGATGGTCTTCATTGTATTATATTTCATAGTAAGTGACCCCCATTTTGGCCCAGAAAGTCAGTCTCTTCTCTATAAACAAGAATTCCAATAAATTCTCCAGGTTTTTTTGTTTGTTTTTTGTCTATGTGAAAGTGAAATCATCACTAAAAAGTGTGTGAATCTTCCCCAAAATGACAAATACTCCTCCACTCCACCAAGATGGCCCACTGCTTGGATTAAATCAGCTCAGGGTTGAAGAACAGCTGTTTAAAACTGGAGCTGAGCAAGATGGAGCAGAGGAAAGCACTATGGGAGTCTGCAGTCTCCTTTAGTTGGAGGAACGCACTCACAATTGGTCAGTTTGATCTGTGGTTTAGGATTCCTCCCTGACTCGTAAACTCTCACAGTGCTATTATAAACAATGTTGTCTACCATCTCTGGTTGCCGATGAGACTCCATTTCATCCAGACCAGATTATATGACCTGCATGCCTTTATCACCTATTGGCTGGATTGCAGCAATACAATATATCTGGGCATAAAACTCTTGGACTATAGGAAACTTCATATGGGTAGACATACATGCACTAGCTTTGCTTGAGCTAGTGCTCTAAAAAATAGCACTGTGGTCATGACAGCACAGACAGCAGGTCAGGCTAGCCGCCCCAATACAATCTTGCTTGACCCCCCCACTCAGTAGGTACATGGACTGCTAGCCCAAGCTGCTACCCTTGCCACACTGCTATTTTTAGGTGCCAGCTTGAGCATAACTAGCGTGTATGTCTACTGAAGCTGGGAATTGCACCACCCAACTGCTGAGTAAATGTGCCTGCAATTTCTTCCATGGGAATAAGATGAGAGAGAAAATAAACTACATGTGACAGATGTTAATCACATAATCTAATGCAGTACTGGAAGGCACTCAGATGCTACGGTGATGAGGGTGCTACAAGAACCTCTATAGAACAAGAGAGCCTCCTGCTCAGTCTAACCTTTCTAAGGACATTCAAACAGACGTTTTGCAGCATGAGCTTTCGTGGGTGAATACCCACTTCTTCGGATGCAAGTCTACTTGCATCCGAAGAAGTGGGTATTCACCCACGAAAGCTCATGCTGCAAAACGTCTGTTTGAATGTCCTTAGAAAGGTTAGACTGAGCAGGAGGCTCTCTTGTTCTATAGAGGTTCTTGTAGCACCCTCATCACCGTAGCATCTGAGTGCCTTCCAGTACTGCATTAGATTATGTGATTAACATCTGTCACATGTAGTTTATTTTCTCTCTCATCTTATTCCCATGGAAGANGGTTAATAATTGTACCAACTCAAGTAATTTTTTTCCTCATAATAAAGTTTTGTTAAATTATGTATTATCATTTAGGACTGTTAGATACTGAATAAATACTATCAAAATTATTCCAATGTGACCACAAACAATATTTAAACACTCATACCAGTAAACAATAGTTCTTTGTTTTTTATCCACTTTCTTTCATTCACGTCCCCAATAGCCAAATCCTTGGCATGTACTGATGAAAAAGGTCCTTATGCATTTGTATGTACTTAGTTTAACAAAGCTGAGGTGAGTTACACAACATCCAACTATTTTCATGCCCACTACTAAATAAGACACTAAATAAGATAGCTCAGTGGTTTGAGCATTGGCTTGCTAAACCCAGGGTTGTGAGTTCAATTCTTGAGGGGGCCACTTAGGGATCTGGGGCAAAATTGGTCCTGCTAGTGAAGGCAGGGGGCTGGACTCGATGACCCTTGGGGGTCCCTTCCAGCTCTATGAGATAGGTATATCTCCCTATATTATTATTATATTATAAATCTCTCTCTAAGGATATCTGAGAAGGATAAACAAAATGACTTAAATAATATTAGTTCCCATGGGGATTCTTTGTAAATTGACATTGTTAAGGTAGATGTTCAAACATTCATTGGGGGCAAGCAATAAAAACATATATAGAATACACTCTACTTTTACTAAAAACCCTTGTTTTGTTAATACCAACAAGAACTTGTTTTTGTTGCCACTTTCTTTTACCAATGATTTTGTATTTGGTTTCAGTAGGAGAAATTGACACAAAATATACTGTACACATGCATGCTATATAGGTGACATTTTCAATAAGTGCAACCCATACTGGTAAAAGTCCAGGACTGTTGTACAGTGATGCTATGCATTGTTAAACAGCTACCACCTTCCATCCCAGAGGTGGAGTACTTCAGCGTGGGACGAAGTGATACTGAGAACAGCCAGGCTAATTTAGGGCCCAGTCCCACAACCCTTATTCCTGCATGTAGTCTTTGCTCATGCAAGCAGTTCCATTGATGGGATTTACTTGTGTGAGTAAGGATTGCAGGAGTAACATATAATCATTTGTAAATGCCTTTGGCAAAACAGGCTGTATTTCACTATCCCGGGCAGCGCTTGTTTTCATTTTAGTCATACAGAGGTAAGGGAAACTGACTGAAAAATTGGCAGCGCGCTGAGAGGGAAGTCCCTTGCCAGCTACAAGGCCACCCAGCGGGGTTGAGGCCCCTTCTGCAGCTAGAATTCCCCAGGTGGCGCCCTGCTCCCTTCCCCACACAGGGTAACCCAGGCTCGGCCCGTAGGCTCCTCGCCCCACCGAGGCACCCCTCAAGTTGCTTACCCGGCTGACAGGCGCCGCCACAGCTCCGCGGGGAACGGCCCAAGGGCCGGACCTACTGTGACCTGGGATGCCAGGCGCCGACGGGACCGCCTGGTACAGCACACAAGAAGTGCTTCGATTGGCTACTCGGCGACGGAAGTGGCTATAGGTCCGTTGCCAGGAACTGTCCCCCCTTTCCGGAAGTAGGTGTGGTTGGGTCTCCCTGCCGCCCTGGAGGCTGAGGGACGGGTATGGAGTGAGGGAGCCCCCCCGCCGCACGTCCTGAGGTGAGGCCGGTCCACGTCTCCTGGGGAAGGGATGCGTGTGAGTAAGGGGCTGGGGGCTTGTGAGCGGTGGTCATCACTTGTCACTCCAAAACAATAGTCAAGATGCAGTTTATCACTTAACTGTGAGTAAGGGGCTGGTGCCTACTCCTTGAGTGCTAGGGGTAGGGGGTGCGTCTGTGTGAGGGTTACAAGTAAAAGACTAGGGTAAACTTGTGGGTCTTGTGGAGATGTGGGGGGTAGGGCAGCCCAAGGGTGCACAGGGACTAAGGGTGAGTGGTATGAGTGGAGTTTGTGGCGGGAAGTAGATAGGAGAATAGGGACAGTCATAGAGGTGGTATTGGCTTTTACTGTGTTTAGTATAGTTGTGGTTATTTGGTGGTGTTTGCTATTTCTTTACCAGTTAGTGAAAAGGGGGGTGGGTGGGAGCTAGCTAAAAATATATTTGCTCACACCCATTTGTAGGGGGTTAGTTTTCTTCTCCCCAACCAAAATACTTCCCCTTCTTCCCCACGTTGCTTTTAGTGTTTAATAACTTTCTAGCTGGTGCCTGGGATATTTTTCAGTTTCTTGTTAAGTATATCACAAAGGGTTATCGACTTCAGTTCAAAGTGTTAAGACCTCTGTTTTTGGGCCTAAATTATATTTCAATCAACAAGTTATCCAAGAACACAAGTGTTTTTTATAACCCAGATAACTTGTTATTAGAGAAGTGGAGATTATTTAGAGAAGTGGAGGTTTGATTGGGATCACCACAAGTTTTTAAGGTTGATAGTTGTAATAATGTTGTGTGGAAGCCTCAGGCATCCAAGCCTAGGCTTTCTCTGACTTATCTAATTCCCAAAAAGAATATGTCAAGAATGCATTCTATTCCATAATGTAGGGACTAAGGATTTTAGTAATTGCTTCTTGGTTTCAGTCATGTTTCCATTTTGATGTGCTGTGGCTGTTCAACTTCTTCACTCTATTGACCACTTTAAGGGAAAAGTTATCCCATAGAGCACCTGTTCCTGCCCAGCCTACCAAATCCGCTACTGCTAGGGTCTCCAAATGTTTTTATTTGGGTATTCTGAGGCAAGACACTGCAGATCACAGGTAGTTCACACTTCTAGGGCACATTGGTCTTTATTGTAGTGTAGAGTCCCTGCTTGCCAGGACACCTTTTAAATTCAGTTGGTACATATCTGGATATCAATAAAATGTGCTCTGTCTTATAGGTGTGCACTTTCCATATAAAGATTTAAAATGGCTTCAAGAGGAGCAATAGAGACCAGTAAACTAAAACAGAACTTGGAAGAGCAGTTGGACAGGTTAATGCAGCAGCTGCAAGATCTGGAGGAGTGCAGGTATGAAAAGGCAGGGTCTCCCTTTTAAATGTAAACATTTTTCCAGCAACAGCTGGCAGAAGAAAATGCTGCAGCTTTCAGTATTCCTGTCACAGTTCTTTGAGGCTTTGTTTTTAAATCAGCATAAGGGTGCTTGGATTAAGCAGTGCAGGACAAATTCAAATGAACTTTTTTCTACTCTTTCCATGTTTAAGAATGGCCCCTACGGGAAAAAACAGAGTTCAGGAAAACTTGTTGCAATTTTCTTGGAGATTTGAAATTCTTAGGTGGAGTGTGACATTGTACTACTTTTGTGAACAATGGAATCATCACCTGTTCACAGAATTCAAAATTCATTGTTCACTATCTTTAAAAAAAAAATGATGCTATTCTTGATGTTTGTCCCTATTTTTCATTATAGTTATTTTGTTTTTGTGTGTAGCTTGGAAAACACAATCAAATGGTTCAGTGATGTCCTTGAATATTAACTCTTAAGGGATTAATAAAAAACAGATGGAAAACACTTTTAGCCCACCTCCATGCCACTGCAGAAATGTTCTCTACAGTGAATTTTCTGATGATTTTGTCCAACCTAGTTTTAAAAGTTCCTACCAATAGGGCTTTACCACTTGCTTTCAGGAATCATTCCACAAACTAATACAGCTCACTGTCATAAGGTTCCTTCTGGTAAAATTTTCCTTTTCTTCATTTCATCACATTGCTCTTAATGTAATATTCCATTCTGTCACCCTAAGCAGTTGCCTCCCACCTTCGTGTTTACAACCTTTATATAGCTGTAGATGGCGACCTTGTCTACCCTTCCTTAACTATTGCTTAGTCAACCTACACATAGTATTTGTTCTTTCCTCATCAGTGAATTATCCCAACCTCCGAAGCATTTTTGTTCCTCTTCTGAACTCACTCAAATTTGTCAGTGACTTTCTGGTAATGAGGCACCCAGAACTGCATGCAGTATTTTAGATGTGGTCTCAGCAGAATTCTATAGAGTGGGACTACCCTGCTCCATACTACTGTATTTTTAACAAAGCTGCACAAAATTCTAAGCCTTCTGGTAATCTAGAGGCCATTTCCACATAGGTATCCAAGGTCAGAACTTGATCCTGAATTTCCAGCTTGGCAGGAGGTAGAAACCTGCCAAGCCGTTGTACTTTTCACCTGAGGCAGTACAGTAGAATCTCAAAGATACGACCACCAGAGTTATGGACTTGCCTGTCAACCGGACACCCTCTGGAACCTGAAGTAATGAGGCAGCAACGGAGATGCACGCACACAAATACTTTACTCCCTTGGGGCTTTAGCCCTGGGGCTCAGGGCTTCAGCATGGTGGGGGCGGGGGGTGCAGCTGCAGGGTGAGGGGGGTCAGGGCTTCTGACTCTCAGGAGCACTGGTGCTCAGGGCTTCTGCTTCGCGGGGTGTGCTGGGGCTCGGGGCTTCAGCCCTGTGGCTCTGTTCCCGGCTTCAGCCCTGTAGGGGGCGCCAGGGCTTTAGCTACAAGGGGAGCACCAGTCTCAACCCCAGCGCTCCCCCTGTAGCTAAAGCCCTGAGGTCTGGTGCCCCCCACCCCCAAACTGAAATTGGGAACAGAACTGCGGGGCTGAAACCTGGAGACCCAGTGCTCCCCACCCCCAACCCTCCACGGCTGCAGCCCCTCCCCAGTGGCTGAAGTCCATAACGTCTTGTTCAGAGTTAGACATTTCAGAGTATGGACAACCTCCATCCTGTGTTCTTAATTCTGAGGTTCTACTGTACGTTTCAAGTTGCTCCTCTAGTGCCTCCTTGGGCAACTGAAGGTTACTGTAACTGAGTATGAGAAGAGGAAGTACGAGTGTAGATAATGGGGCAAACTTTGGGGTCAGGAGTACAACTCTTTTGGGAAAGGGAAATAAATAAATAATTTGTAGTATCATCCTCTGGAGTCCCCAGCTAAGATTATGGCCCATTGTGTTAGGCATTGCACATATACATAGTAAGTGAGTCCCTTCTCCAAACAGCTTATAATCTAAATAGACAAATGGTGGGAGAAAGGAATGATTATTATTAAGAAAGTATGATTGTAAACAAGCTACTTCTTTGAGGACGCTATTTCATGTTCATTCTTTAAATAAGCCTCTGGTATGACTGACCTTCAGGTATGTTTTAGAAAAGTAGTTCCCATTGGAACTGCACAAACGTTCCCTCGTGGTACCAAGATTGAAAGCCTCAGCTCTGTCCTTACCATGGCTAGCTATGGGTGTGAGGACCTTTACTCCACACATAGGTATTACTTTACTTTTATTTTTAATTTTACCCTGTATTACCTCATCTAGCACAATATTAAGGTTAAAAAATGTTCTTGTGGAAAGTGAAGAATTCTTAGCTTTTCAGCAGTGAAGTATTGAGACTCCTTTGTGAGGAGGCTAGAACTTCCTAGCCCACCCTTGAGAGTGTGAAATGTTGGACAATCATTATTCTCCTATTTCATTGTCTTCTGAGAGCAGTTGTTTCATTAACTACACTGAGTCCTAATGATGATTGCAATAGTTTTCATTGTTAATCCAACTAACGCACTAGGAGCTATACAAGAGTCCTGGTACAAGCACACTAGTGTAGGTAGTGTCTATACTTTAGCTATTTATTAATAGATAATTAAATGTGTGTTTCTGGGTTTAATCCTGAGAGTTGATGTGGCTTGTTGAATTTCCTTTAGAGAGGAACTGGATGCAGATGAATATGAAGAAACCAAAAAAGAAACTCTAGAACAGTTAAGTGAGTTCAATGACTCACTGAAGAAGATCATGTCTGGAAATATGACTTTGATAGATGAACTCAGTGGGATGCAGCTGGTAAGGATGATTCATACTTGAAAGTCTCCTCTGTGGTATCTTTCTAAAGATAGCATACGTTATACCTATAGTTTGTGAAAATACATACGTGTGTGTGTACATGTATTTACACCTTTGTATTTGTCCTACACACACACACTCATATATAACATATGAATATTCCACATTAATCGAGTATATGTTGATTTAATCTGTAGTCTTTCAAATAGCTCAGTGGTTTGAGCATTGGCCTGCTAAACCCAGGGTTGTGAGTTCAATCCTTGAGGGGGCCACTTAGGGATCTGGGGCAAAAATCAGTACTTGGTCCTGCTAGTGAAGGCAGGGGGCTGGACTCGATGACCTTTCGAGGTCCCTTCCAGTTTGATGAGATAAATATAGCTTTAATAATATAGGGAGATATACCTAAGAATCAGGGTAATTAAATATGTAGAAATAGAGTTGTGTATCTCCAGGGCAGGGCTTAAATATAGCGGACACCTTATTAAGTGGAGTCTGATATGAAAGATGGTGGGGAAGACCCCACCAACTAGGTTTAGGGCAACACGTTGTGAGAAGTTCCTACCCCATCTGCTGGGTGGCATAGCAAGGCTCTAGGGGACCCTGGTGCAAGAATAGATTAGGGACCCCTTCCTGATTTCAAAATCTGCCCTTCTCCAGCTCCCCCATAACCCTAGTCCAGCGCCCCTCCCCCCCATCACCTAGCTTCTTTCCAACCCCCCAATGTTCCAGACCCCAGTTCCTGCCTGGCTCCGTCACAGTCCCAATACAGACCCCTGTTCCCTAGCTCCTTTCTCTCTCCCCCCCCCCCCTCCCCTAGCTCCACCATAGTGCCAATCCAGCCCTTCTGTCCCAGTTTCTTCCTAGCTTTAAATGATTTAAATGGAGTTTCAGGATGAAGGAGAGAAAAGAATTTTAAATTGAAATGCTAAGTTAGTTATGCAAATAAGATCAAAGTGTTACAGAAACAGAAGAGACACTTTTACTATGCCTCGTAATCCCATAAGGGGAGTAGAATAAGTAATAAAGCAAAAAAGCCCAAAAGTCAAGGAGGAATCTTTACAAAGGGTAGTGTTTGTGTTTGTTCCCATCCCCAATATATGGTTTGGAAACTTATGCCGACAAAATGTATGTCGCTCGGGGGTATGTGTTTTTCACACCCCTGAGCGACACAAGTTTTGCCGACATCAGTGATATTGTAGACATGGCCTGAATGTCTCTTACCAACTGAGGCAGAGGGTGCTGTTCAGCATTTGTGAATCTGGTGTAATGTGGCTGTATTTCATGTTGTTTGCTATTAGGTGTGCTCATTCTTTTAGCTTGTTCTTTTTCTTCCAGGCTATACAAGCAGCCATCAGCCAGGCTTTTAAAACTCCAGAAGTCATTAGAATGTTTGCAAAGAAACAACCAGGGCAGTTACGGACAAGGTTGGCAGAGGTAAAGATTCCTGTAGACAGAATCTAACTCTAATAGATTTATTTCAACTGGCCTGATTTTTGTCCTTCCAATCTCCACAAATTAAGGGTCAGTGTGAATTTTGTGGTGACAGAGAATCTTCTGATGGCTTTCAGAATCTGGTCAGCGTCAAATAGCTATCTCACTGTTGGGCATGGGGGCTGAAAATGTTACTTGTGTTCCTTCCTTCGCCCCTCATTTTCCTAATACAGCCAAAAAAAATCTGGTAACCAATAGTAAACTGAGCACCAGAAATACTTCCATTATCACAAATATAAATTCAGAAGAAGAGCCATGATCCTGGAACTCAGATTGAGGGACTGGCCGGTGCACTAGCCTTTCATCTCCAGAGATTTGGATTCAGATTCTGGATAGGATACAAGTGAAATGAAGTGTGGTGGCGTTATCCTAGTGGATGTTTGTCCTCAGAATATTACCACACAACTTGACATAAATAGCAACCTCTGTTCAGAACTGGTCCAAGATTGGAATAGCCAAACATGCTGAAGTTAGGATTAAAAGGCACTGGCAGAGATGTGGGGGGGCTTTTTCACAGCTCTTTACCACACACTTTCACAATTGTCTCATTCATTCACGGGATTTTTTAAAAAGGAATCTAAATGTAGGCTCTTGGGGTGGTCAGGTTGTTAATTTTCTACTAGTTACATGTGAAATTTTCCACATTTGAAAAAAATATTCTTTCTTGTTCAGATGGACCGAGATCTGATGATTGGGAAACTGGGACGGGACCTATACACGCAGCAGAAGGGGGAAATCCTAACTGCCCTCAGGAAGCTTGGAGAGAAGGTAACAATATGAGCATTGATATCTGTCATTCATTGAGCTGTGATTATGATGGTGCCTTCTGACCTTAAAGTCTATGAGAAGGGAATTGAAGTTCTTTCTTGCTAAACACTTGTTTTGTTTTTGTGTGCATTAAATATGTATAGAGAGAATGCAGTTATATTGTGTAATACAAAATCAAGCCTCATGGCAGAAGCATCCCTATGGCTACATCTACACTACGAGCTAGGGGATGTCAATCCCCTGCTTGTGTACACAAACTTGCACTAGCTCTCATTGAGCTGGCAAGAGCATAAATAGCAATGTAGCTGCCGTAGCACAGGCAGTGGCAGTGGAAGCACAGTTGAGCTGTGCCAAATGCAGACCCTCCTGGAAACCCAACTGTGCCTCTATTGCCTGTGCTACTGTGGCTACATTGCTGTTTATACTTGCGCTAGCTTGATGAGAGAAGGGGAATCAGACTCCTAATTCATAATTTAGACATAACCTAAATTTCAGTGCCACTTAGCCTCCCTGAAGAGCATGCTATGGAGAGTATAGAGAACAATACTGAGCATTTGTATAAACCCTTTCATGGATGGTTGATCATGACCTTAATTTAAAGTGGACTCATTGATTGTCATCTGAGTGCATGACATATAACTAACATCAATTTGTACCTGCTTAAAACAAGCTGCAGTACTACTCGTTCCCTAATTAACCACCCAGACATGGAAAGAAAATATCAAACGCTTACAATAATACACTGTCTTACTTCACCCTTGAAAGGTAGGTATTATCCCCACTATGCAGGTGAGTAAACTGAATTAGGGACGTTAAGTGACTTGCTGCATGTATGGAATTACTGGGAATAGAACCCAGGAATCCTGACTTAATTCTTGTCTCTAACCACTAGAGGGATGAGGGGAACAGTTATATTTTCCTATTGCCAGTCTGTGAAGAAAATGGTCCCCATGTATGTTAGCTTTAAAAAGGAAGCAGTTTCCATTGAGGAAGATGCCTGTTCTTGTGATGTCAGATTCACATTAGCTTTCCAGTGTCTTGGTATGTGTTTTGCTGCGAGTTACTTGAATAATATTCCATTAGTTGTTTTCTTTTGATAGTGCCTGGGGTTTGGATATTTCGTGTGGAAGACGTGACTTGTATTTTATGCACCTGTGTCCCAGTTACAATATTCATTTTAATCAATACCTTCCTCCAAAAGATTTTTATTCCTGGACTTTCCCAAAAGATGCTGATGCTTAAAATGGCTTGGAAGAAATAATTGCAAAAAGTTACTTAAGATCTTAAGTATCAGAGGGGTAGCCGTGTTAGTCTGGATCTGTAAAAGCAGCAAGGAATCTTGTGGTACCTTATAGACTAACAGACGTTTTGCAGCATGAGCTTTCGTGGGTGAATACCCACTTCTTCGGATGCAAGTAGTGGAAATTTCCAGGGGCAGGTATATATATGCAAGCAAGAAGCAAGCTAGAGATAACGAAGTTAGTTCAATCAGGGAGGATGAGGCCCTGTTCTAGCAGTAGAGGTGTGAAAACCAAGGGAGGAGAAACTGGTTCTGTAGTTGGCAAGCCATTCACAGTCTTTGTTTAATCCTGAGCTGATGGTGTCAAATTTGCAGATGAACTGAAGCTCAGCAGTTTCTCTTTGAAGTCTGGTCCTGAAGTTTTTTTGCT